>JAJIBD010010460.1:0-44333 GCA_021461705.1 Cryptotis parvus
AGTTTAAAAACTGTAATTTAGCAGGTGCCATTATGAACATAATTCAACCTCTGTCTGCCTGTTGCTTAATAACTCATACTAAAGAGCTTCTTTAGCACAATATTTGCTTAGTAACTGTAGATTATTTTATTCCAAAATTTCACATGGAAATTTGGGTTTTGATGTGATTATATTATTTATATATCTTTGACTATAGAGTCAGCATGACTGGTGTATATATAACAAGAGCAAATGTGAAAGAGCTGCACACATTCTACAGGAATTTTAACAGAAATCTGTTTTATTACAGTTGATATCTGTGAACATTCCTATTGTAAAAGCTTACTCTGGTTTATTGTAGTATTAGTTATGTCTCCTCAAATTGGATATTGTTTCCTCCAGCTAATGAGGAATAATTAATGATAAAATAATATTGTGTGCATCATCCTAGTACTATAAGCATTACTGTTTATCAAAAGTTATTAACCTGGAATTAAAATTTAATGTAATATAAATTTATTAAACTCATAAAAGCTCATTGCTTCAATAAAAACATTTCCTCTTTTGTACCTATAATTTTATTCATTGACACAAATATTAGTTACTAGTGTAAACATGTTACCATGCTACATATAATAAGTCATATATTCTGCTATATTGTTTATGTGTACTGAGTTGAATGTAGTTATCTTTCTCTGAATAATTTTGCTTTATTATAATGGTTTATGATCATATGTTAAAAGTTAAAAATTTTAGAATATAATTTATAATCAATATTTAAACTAAGATATTTATTATATCTTAACATAAAGTATCACTAAAAATGAGTTTTTGTTGAGGTAAACCTGCTCATTAAAAATTTATTTGATTTTTGTGGGCTCTTTGCTTATTTTTAGTAATAATAAACTTCAAATTCCTATCTTCATGATCACAGATGCCATGTAAGATATATCATTTACCCTTTAGTGTCCTTCTTGATTTCTAATGAAAATTGCATTTGACCTATAATATTTTTAACCATTCAAAATTTCTGAGGATATAATAATCACTTGATCACTTGATCATTTGACATCCTGTTTTTCATCAATTTGCTCAAGCGGGCGCCATATTATTTCCATTTGACCCTATCACGTGCCAGTGTAGCCCAATGGCATCTAGTTGCTTCAGGAATACAAAGAGTCTCAAACTGCTCGTTCAGGATCTTGACCAGTCTGACCATCTTGTAGGTGGGCAGTCACATGATCTTTTGACATTTCGTGGGATCCAGTGAGTAAGGGCTCTAGTCCAGCGTCATCTTCAAATCTCATTACATGACCAGCCCATCTGGTTTTCGGTGGCTTGACAAATGAGACAGAGTCCCTGACTCTGGAACAGTGATGGAGGTCGGAGATCTGGATTCCTTCTTTCACTTGAGTGAGGCATGATATTCCAAGTATAGCTCTTTCGATTCCTCTTTAGGAGACCTGAACAGCATTCTCATCCTGTTTTCTTAGGGCCCAGGTCTCTGATGCATATATTAATGCAGGGAGAATGGTGGAGTTGAAGACATGTGCCCGGAGCTGGAGGTTCTTTGTTTTTTTACCTATTTCTTCAATGCTCTTGAAGGCATTCCATGCCGCTCTCTTCCTCCAGCGCAGCTCAGGTTTTCGGTAGTTCTTCATGTTGACTTCTCGATCTAGGTACACATAACTGCTGCATTCAGAGATGTTTGTTCCTTTGAGAGTGAATGGGGCCTCTGGAACTAGTTCATTTTTCATGAACATAGTTTTGCTTAGATTCAGCTGTAGACCTCTCTTTCCACATTCTCAATTGAAGTCAGCCAGCATTTGTGCTGCTTGGCTAATATTTGGTATTATTAGAACTATGTCATCAGCAAAGCCGAGGTGTTTTAGTTGCCGACTATCTATCTTCACTCCCATTCCTTCACAATCTAATTGTCGCATGATGTTCTTGAGGGTAGCACTGAAGAGTTTTGGTGAGATTGTATCATCCTGCCGAACCCCTATTTTGATCTTGATGATCATAATGTACACCACTTTTCTAATGACTAATCCTTGGTGTTTTTTCCTTTTGTTTTTGCATTGTTTCATTTTTTTAAATTTTGTTTGGCTCTTCATATAAAATTTTATTCTATTTTTTCTTTATACATTCTTTTAAATAATTGGAACCATGAGAAACACAAATATTCCTTTTTATATTTTTAAGATATTTTATTTAAACACTGGTTTATCGAGTTCATAAAACAGTTGTTTCGGACTTCCTATGTTTGAACATTAATCCAGTAACAAAAGTGACCTTCCCTCCACAACTGTCCCTCCATACCAAACCACACTCAGATTTTACCCCCTTAGCAGGCACACAATTGCTTTATATTGTGTGTTGCCAATAAATGACTAAAGGGATTATCAAAACACTTTAGTTAAAGAAATGATGTGTAAAGTGCTATATCAAACCATAAAGTTATTAAGTCCTAGTTTAAATATTTACTAAACTGCTTGCTGCTGATTGAGGCTTCAGTTATTATTATCTTGCTTATTGAATTTAGTTGTCTTCTATGTTTACTTTCTTATGTAATTTGGTGTGCTCTAGAATTTACTAGAATTTCAGAGATCCACACACTCTAGGATCTATGGATCAGGTAAATGTGTTGAAAAGACACCAGTCTTCTCAGCCTGTATATCAGGAGTACTTGAAATTATACATGGTTTGGTGTCTCTGCAGAGTATTAATGAAACAGAGAGATCGCTGCAGTGAAGGGTTATGACTGTGCAAGGACTTTGACCCACTCCTCTCATGGGGAACCCTGGATTTCTCAGTTGCTAGGACCAGTGTCCAGTGTGTCCATAAATTGCTTTGTTTCTCTTCAGAGCTTATGTCATGAATGGGCAGAGCAGAGCATGTGGATGAGTCAAACTGGCAGAAGCTTGGGAGGTGGACATGATTATTGGGAAATCTGGAAGAACGGGGCTTAGGGGAAAGGTAACTGTCACCTCTAGTAGGGTTTTCAGACTGTATACCTGGGGTACCCAAAGTTTACTTTGCAGTCTGTTGTCTAAACAGAAATATTCGTGAAGTGGTGGTGTTAGGCATGGCTGAAACAATGTGATGTGACTTCAGTTTTCAGGGCTGCAGCATCCTCCCAATGTCAACCCTGAATTCTAAGCTCAGTGTGATCAGTGTGACCATAAATTTTAGCTGTTTGTCTTGTATCCCTTCAGAGATTTGGCCGTGAATTGGTCAAGATGGGCCATGTATGTTGTGGGCTTTGTCAACTGTGGCAGCAATTGTGAGATGTGGGCATGGCTACCTGGACTTCCAGAAGTATGTGGAGTGTTGGCGGGAGGGCAGAGGACACTGTCTGCCCCATTCCACAATGACCCTAGAATTATCTGCCTGGAAATTAAAACTGGAGTAAATGAATTTGTGTGTGTGTTTTTGTGTGTGTGAGAGAGAGATTTGGAGTCTCTGAATAGTATTAATGAACCATAGAAGTTGATCATCTGGCTTCTATATAGTGGCAGGGCGTTGGAGTTACCACTAGGATTTCTACAGAGCAGCGATTCACTCCACCTCTTCCCATCACAAATCACTCCACCTCCTCCCATCGGTGCCTTGGAATTCTCAGCAGGGTGAATGGTGTGTCCAAGAATTTCAGCAGCATGGGTTGCATATTCTCGGTGATTTTGTCATGATATGGTAGAGCAGGGGTATGTGAGTGAGTAAATATGAGACCAGTTGTGAGAGGCAGTGGGGCTGCTGGAATATTATGCACAGGGTATGGGAGGAAGGTTACCTACCCTCACTCATGAATAACAAACAAATAAACAATCAAATATTCTTAGCATGGACAGTGGAGTAGCTGAACTATTTCATGATTTAGAGTTTTTGCAGAGAGTATTAGTTAAGTGCTTGATCAGTATGACTACAGCCATGGTATCTATGCAGCCGTAGGAGCTTATTTAGGGTAGGGACTTGGCAGGCCCCCTCCCTAGGGCACCCATATTTCTCACCTGGAGAAACTGGTTTGTCCATGAATATGATCTACTTGGCTTGGTATTTTTTGGATATTTAGTCATAAATCAATATAGAGCAGAGCCCTATGGGTAAGTGAATACCTATGGGTAAGACAGTCTAGCCCTATTGGTAAGTTGTCTGGAGTTCCAGAAATTCCAAGTGTTGGGAGGCTGTACAATTCCAATCCAATAAAAAAACCTCATATAGTTCTCATATAGTCTGGAATTTGTCAAGTTTTGGTGTCTCTGCATAGAGTAATAGTGAAGCATGAAAATTGTGTATTAGCATGACTACAGTAGTAGGATGTGGGACAGCTTCTGGGCTCTGCAGGGCTGGGACTCACCCCAGCTCCTACAGAGGAACAGTTTGTCCATAAATTTTAGCTACTTGGTTTGCATCTCATCAGAGATATACTAAACAATATGTTGAAAAGGGTGAATCAAAGGGGCAGAGGCTGTGGAAGGTGGATGTCCGGACTTCCAGAAGTACTGGGTATGCATGGAAGTTACTTGGCCCCACTCCAAAAAAAGATAAACCATCAAGTCCTTAGCATTTACAATAGCAAAAGTTGATTTTCCCCCAGTTAGATGTTTCTCTATACTTTTAGTAACATCATGGATTGAGTCTTAGACATTACTGCAAATCTATGCTGTGTATGTTTCTGGGGCTTCTGAAGTTTGGGGACTTGACCTATATCCAACCATAGGACCCGAGTTCTCAGTGTAGGGGAACGATGTACTAGGCTCGTGTCTCCTCAGAGATTTAGTTTTGAATCTGTTGGCAATGTCTTGTGGATGTGTCAACATGGTGCAGTGGTAGGTGGGTGAAGCTGCAGAGGTTCCTTGAAGTACAAAAGAGTGGTGCACGGCTGCCTTCTTATGCTCAAAAAAAGACCCCAAAAGTTTTTTTTTTTTGCTGACACATGGACACTGGGAGTACCTGAGCAAAAAAATTTTTTTTCTGCAGAGAATATTTGTGAAGTTGTGGAGTTGATAGTTGGTGTGCCAGCAAGAAGGGGAAAATGGGCTAAAGGGTGTAGCTGCCAGGGTTTCTTTAAAATTGACATTTGTCGCAGCACTTCAAAGGGAAGAAATTTCAGAGAAACTGCTGATTCATAAATTTTAGTTACTTGCCTTGCAATCCCTAGAGATACAGCCATGAATTAGTAGAGCTGGATCTTGTGGATGAGTCATCATGGTGGGTATTCCAGGAGGTCAGTATGTACTTAGGGATTTCCAGAAATAATTGTGGGAAAACTTGCATTACATGTCCAGGCCATCTGATTTTTAATGCCTGGGCAACGAGACAGCGTCCCTGACTCTGGATCGATTGACGGAGGTCAGAACTCTGGATTCCTTCTCTCACTTGAGTGAGGCGTAATATTCCATGCATAACTCATTTGATTCCTCTTTGGGAGACCCGAATAGCATCCTAATCCTGCTTTTGCAGAGCCTAGGCCTCTGAGACAAATGATAATGCAGGAAGAATGGTAGAGAAGTAGAGAACGGTGGAGTAGAAGAAAATCAGATGGGCTGGACATCTAATGCGATTTGGAGATGACTGCTGGACTAGAGCCTTTACCGACTGGATCCCAAGGGAGGTCAAAATATCATGTGGCTGCCCACCTACAAAATGGTCAGACTTCTTCGTCAGGTCACTGAATGAACGGTTTGAGGCTCTTCATATTCCTGAAGCAACCAGATGCCATTGGACTACCTGGCACATGATAGGGTCAAATGGAAACATTACTGGTGCCCGCTCGAGCAAATCAATGAATAATGGTGTGTCAAGTGATCAAGTTACCAATTGTGGGATGGCTAGAGGCTGCTCACCACTACCCTGAAAAGTCCTAGCATCCTTAGCCTGGAAACCAGGATTACTTAAAATGTTTTCATAGATTTATGTCTCTCCAGAGAGCATTATTGCAGATAGATAGATAGATAGACAGATAGATAGACAGACAGATAGACAGATAGACAGATAGACAGACAGATAGATAGATAGATAGATAGTAGATAGATAGATAGATAGATAGATAGATAGATAGATAGATAGATAGATAGATAGATGTAGATAGATAGATAGATAGATAGATAGATAGATAGATAGATAGATGGATTGATAGATAGATAGATAGATAGATAGATAGATAGATAGATAGATAGATAGATAGATAGATAGATAGATAGATAGATAGATAGATAGATAGATAGATAGATAGATAGATGGATGGATGGATAGATGGATGGATGGATGGATGAACAGATCAGGATCGGATGGATGGATGGATGGATGGATGGATGGATGGATGGATGGATGGATGGGTGAGTGGATGGATGGGTGGATGGGTAGTGGATGGTGGATGGATGGATGGGTGATGGATGGATGGATGTATGGATGGATGGATGGATGGATGGATGGGTGGGTGGGTGGGTGGATGGGTGGATGGGTGGATGGGTGGATGGATGGATGGGTGGGTGGGTGGGTGGATAGATGGATAGATTGTTAGATTGATAGATTGATAGATAAATGAATGAGTGAATAAATGAATGAATTAGTAGATAGATAAATATATAAGTAATAAATGAATGAATAAATAAATGAATGAATTAATGAATAAATAAATAAGTAAATCACTGTATCACTGTCTTCCCATTTTTCATTGATTTGCTCGAGCGGGCACCAGTAGCATCTCCATATATCCTGTCTCTACAAGTAGAGCCCAAGGGCATCTGCTAGCTCCAGGAACATAAAGAGCCCCAAACCATTCCATCAGGTCATGGGAATGAGGTCTATAATTGTTACTGGTATTGGCATATCAAATACAACATGGGTAGCTTGCCATGCTCTGCATTGCTGGTAGCATACTCTTGCAGTCATCTCTAAATCCAGCATTTATTGATGAACCATGCAGCCACAATCGGCCACGCGAGCCGGGCTGTAATAGGCTGGTTTGCTGGGTGGAGGAGGTCTGATGCGGGGGAGTCCGGATGTGCAAAATTGGAGGGCCTCAAGGAGTGGGGGGTCGCCTGGCTTGTTGTAAGGCTCTTCTGGGGTGGCGGACCAGAGTTAGAATCCGCCATCCCTCCCAGGTGCCTCGTGAGTGGCTGGGCACAGGGAGAGTCAGTAGCAGCTCTACCCCAATGTCTCTGAGTCTCTGAATCAGCATACCTGGGCCGGATTTATAAAGGACTGCTACAGGGTGGATCTCGATGAGCCGGGCTGTGATAGGCTGGTCTGCTGGGTGGCGTTCTGACCAGGGGGAAGTCCGGATGTGGAAAATGGAGGCCCTCATTGAATGGGAGGGTCGTCTGGCTTGTTGCAAGGCTCTGCTGGGGTGGCGGGCCAGGGCTAAAACCCGCCATACCTCTTGGGCGCCTCGTGAGTGGCTGGGAACAGGGAGAGCCAGAGGCAGCTCTGCCCCATGTCTGTGAGTCTATTATTTTATTAAATAAAAAATAAATAAGTAAATAAATAAATAAATAAGTAAGTAAGTAAGTTCATTGGTTTAAAGAAAGCCATTGATTCTGTGGAGACTGAAGCGGTCATCGAAGCCTTAGTCAAAAAAGGGTGTTCAAACCCAATACATCAAGATCCTTCGTGAGCTGTACTACGGATTCACCACCAGAATCTCACCATTCTACAGGAAATTATCATTGATGTCAAAAGAGGGGTTTGACAGGGTGATACCATTTCACGAAACTCTTCAGTGCCACCTTCGAGAACATCATGCGACAATTAGAATGGGAAGGAATGAGAGTGAAGATAGATGGTCGGCAACTACACCACAACTGCTTCATTGATGACATCCTTCTAATAACACCAAACATTAGCCAAGCGGCACAAATGCTGGCTGACTTCAACGGGGAATGTGGAAAGATAGGTGTACAGCTGAATCTAAAGAAAAGTATGTTTATGAAAAATTAACTAGTTCCAGAGGCCCCATTCACTCTCAATGGAACAGACATCTCTGAAAGCAGCAGTTATGAGTACCTAGGTTGAGAAGTCAACATGATGAATGACCTAAAACCTGAGCTGTGCAGGAGGAAGAGAGCGGCATGGAATGCCTTCAAAGGCATCGAAGAAATAGCTAAAAGGTCAAAGAGCCTCCAGCTCCGGGCACATCTCTTCAACTCCACCGTTCTGCCTGCATTAACATAGGCTTCAGAGACCTGGGCCCTGTGAAAGCAGGATGACAATGCTATTTGGTTCTCCCAAAGAGGAATCAAAAGAGCTATGCTTGGAATATCATGCCTCACTCAAGTGGAGAGAAGGAATCCGGAGTTCCAACCTCCATCACTATTCCAGGATCAGGAATGCTGTCTTGCTTGTCAAGGCATCGAAAATTCAGATGGGCTGGACATGTATTATGATTTGGAGATGACCATCGGACTACAGCCGCTACCAACTGGATCCCAGGGGATCTCAAAAGATCACGTGGCCGCCCACCTACAACATGGTCAGACTTCCTTGTCAAGACCGTGAAGGAACCATTTTTTGGCTCTTCATATTCCTGAATTAACCAGATGCCATTGGGCTACATTGACACTTGATAGGGTCCAATGGAAATGTTATTGCTGCCGCGCTCTAGCAAATCAATCAATAACGGAATTCAAGTGATCAACTGTTCAAGTGATCAAGTAAGTAAGTCAATAAATAAATAAATAAAAACCCTGGAGTTTTCAGCCTTGACACCTGGACTACCTAACAGGTTTGGTGGTTTGGTGTCTCTGCACACAGTATTAGTGACACCGGAGGATTTGAGCCTTTGGAGCGCCAGCAGTGGTGGTGTTATAGAATAAGTTTGTAACTGGAGGGGGTTTCTGCTTCCTTCTAGAACACCCAAGAGATCTCACCAGAGTACTTCTCTGTCCAAGATTTTATAGGTTGGCTTGCATCTCCTTGGAGATTTTGAGTGGCAGAGCAGGACCACATGGATAAATAACATGGCAACTATTTTGGGAGATGGACAGGGCTCCCCAGACTTCCAGAAGTACAATGTGGTGACTGGAAGCTGCTCATGCCTCCTAAAATGCCCTAGAATACTTATCTTGGAGACTCGGTGTACCTGAATTTTTTCTTGATTTGGTATCTCCCTCAGAGTTTTAGCAAAGTATTGGAGTTGAACTTTGGGTGAATGGCTTGTAATTAAAAATATTGGGACTTTTTCAGGTTGGGGACTCAGCTTGCATCCCTCCCAAAAGGCACTTGGAATTCTGGGGACATGGCTATGTGTCAATGAATTTTAGCTGCTTTGTTTGCTCTCCTCGGAAATTTAGACATGAATCAGTAGAGCAAGGTCTCACGGGTGAGTCAATTTGGAGGCATCTGTAGAAGTTGGTGTGACTTACTGGGGTCTCATAGATACAGGAGTCCTTGGAAAGGAGGCTGCTGCTGCCATTCGATAAAAGCCCCAGGTTTGTAGCCTGGAAACCAGGAAGGCCTGATTAGTTTTTTGGGTTTGGTGTCTCTGCAGATGTTATTAGTTAAGTGAAGAATTTGAGGTTTTGACATGGTCATAGCAGTAGGATACTGGAGCTTCTCTGGCTCCCCACATGTGTGTCCCATATTTCTCAGACTGGTGGTCCAAGGTGTCCATGAAATTTAGCTGCTTGATTAGCATCTTTTCTGAGCTTTTATCATAAGTCTGTAGAGCACAATCAAGTGGCTTAGTCAAAATCTCTGTGGCCCCTAGAGGTGGGTGTGGTTGCTCGGACTTCTGGGTGTAGGACTGGGGAAAGGCTGCCCAGCCACACTAGGAGAAAACCCTTGAGTTCTCTGTTTGAAAACCAGGAATACCTGAATTTCATTTTTTTTCCGATTGGCTTATCTACAAAGAGTATTAGAGAAGTGGTGAGTTGAGTTTTGGGTGTGGCTATATTGGTTAGGTTTTGATGCCTTTTCAGGGTTTCATAGGGAGTTACTAGGCTCATGCTCCTCCAAAAGGCACCCAAAGTTCACATCCAGGGGAATCGATGTGTCCAGGAATTAATTTGCTTGTTTTGTATCTCCTTGGGGATTTAGCTGTGAATTGGTCAAGCAGGGCCATATTGGTATGTGAACATGGTGGCAGCTGTGGAGTGGGTGGAGTCGCCAGGGCTTCCAGAATTATGAGGGTTGAAGGAGGCTGTCTACCCCAACGACAAAACTAACCTTATACTTTTCAGCCTAACACCAGGAATACCTGATTTTTTCAGTTTGATTACTACAGACAGTTTTAATGAAGAAGTGGAGTTGAGCCTTGGTATGGCTATAGTGGGGGAATCTGAACACAGTATCTAGAACTCTGCAGGGTAGGTGTTCACCCCAGCTTCTCCTAAGGGCACCCAGGAGCTCTGAGCCGGAGAGATCCCATTGTCCATGAATTTTAGCTATTTGGCTTGAATCTCCTTGGAGATTTATTCATGAGACTGTAGAGTCAGACCTGTGTGTGAATCAAAATGGCAGAGGCTCCGGGTTCAATCCCCAGCATCCCATATGGTCCCCGAGCACAGCCAGGAGTAATTCCTGAGTGCAGAGCCAGGAGAAACCCCTGAGCATTGCCGGGTGTGACCCAAAAAGCAAAAAAAAAATAAATAAATAAATAATATTTCTACCCTATATTCTCTCTCATTTTCCTATGACATTCTCGAGATTCAATTTTTGCAGTTTCCTTTCAACTTACCCTGCATTGATTTTTTTAATTCTCTATTCCAAAGACATGAACAAGCTTCTGCTTTCTAAGCATTTTCCTAACTTTATTATTTAAAATTTTGAATTATTTCCTGTAATATTTGAATCACAATTGACCTTATGGTTTTATGCCTATTACCACCTACATCTGCCCTTAAGCAAGAAGTTGAAGGCATATTGCTAATTTAATATTTTGTACTCCCTTGACTTATCAATATTACAAAAAATGAGATTCACTGATAATAAGAAAAATGATATATGTCATTCTCTAATTTATAATGAATTATAAAATTGGTAAGTGTCGTTTTATAAAATATTAATCTTATATATTTATAATTGATTTGTGCAAAAGGAGAAGCACAAGTATTCAGTTATCAGAAAACATATATGAAAAGATAGGTTAAGTGAACATAGCCTTCTGAAAGCAAAATATACAACAAAACAATAACATTTACAAAGGGGAATGTTTTATTAACAAGTATAGTTTTAACTTTAAGAGCTGTAACTATTTTTCAAAAAATTTAGATTTTTTATACCCTTTTATAAAGTGGCATGGTAAAAGAGACATATATCCCAAAGATACATTCATTTCATGATCTTGTTCAATTTTTACATTAAAATTAAGTTATTGTATTTCCATATTATGTAGGAATTCAAAATGATGTTATTGTATATTTTTGTATAAATTTAATAATGCTTGCTATATTGAGATCATTAAAGTTTAAAGTCTAAAAGAGAATAGCAGCATGGCATTTTCAAGATTTTGAGTAGAAAAGACCACAAGTCACATAAAACTAAGTCATCATTTAGACAAAACAGTAATACAAAGATTTTAGGTAAATAATAATTAAAAGAATTCATGGTCACTAAATGAATCTGTTAGAAATATATTATTTATGAAAGTAAAACAAACTCCATTCAGAGGCAATAATTTTTTTAAATCAAAAAATGAGGAAGGACAGGGAGAGAAATAATAGGGTACCAAAATTAACTTAATGATCACTTGCTTTAATATTAATGGAGTACATACCTCCACCAACAGCACCTGATGTAAACATGAGAATCTAAAGACAAAATACATTGAATAAATGAAGAATAGCAACAAATGAAACTATTACATAAGAGAGGGTAGACATCAAAGTACTATAGGAAAGAAAATCATTTGATGACTTGACATCCCGTTATTCATCGATTTGCTCAAGCGAGAGCCAGTAGCATTTCCATTGGATGCTATCATTTGCCAGTGTAGCCCAATGGCATCTGGTTGCTTCAGGAATATGAAGATCCTCAAACTGTTCCTTAAGAGTCTTGATGAAGAAGTCTGACCATCTTGTAGGTGGCGGCCAACTTGATCTTTTGACTTCTCATGGGATCCAGTCGGTAATGGCTCTAGTCCAGCGGTCGTCTACAAATTGCATTACATGTCCAGCCCATCTGATTTTTAATGCCTAGACAAATGAGAGAGCATCCATGACTCTGGAACAGCAATGGAGGTCAGAACTCCAGATTCCTTATCTAACTTGAGTGAAGCGTGATATTCCAAGCATAGCACTTTCCATTCCTCTTTGGGAGATGTGAATAGCATTCTCATCCTGCTTTCGTAGGGCCCAGGTCTCTGAGGCATATGTAAATGCAGGGAGAACAGTGGAGTCAAAGAGATGTGCCTTGAGCTGGATGTTCTTTGTCTTTTTTTCGCTATTTCTTCAATGTTTTTGAAGGCATTCCATGCCGCTCTCTTCCTCCTGCGCAGCTCAGGTTTTAGGTCGTTCATCATGTTGACTTCTCAACCTAGGTACTCTCTGCTGCATTCAGAGATGTTTGTTCCATTGAGAGTGATTGGGACCTCTGGAACTAGTTCATTTCTCATGAACATAGTTTTGTTCAGATTTAGCTGTAAACCTATCTTTCCACATTCTCGGTCAAAGTCGGCCAGCATATGTGCCGCTTGGCTAATGTTTAGGTATTATTAGAACGATGTCATCAGCAAGGCAGAGGCGGTGTAGATGCCGACAATCTATCTTCACTACCATCCCTTCCCATTCTAATTGTCACATGATGTTCTTTAGGGTGGCGCTGAAGAGTTTTGGTGAAATGGTATCACCCTGCCCAACCCCCTCTTTTGACATCAATGATTAGTTCCTTGTAGAATGGTGAGATCCTGATGCTCCAATCCATAATACAGCTCACAAAGGATCTTGATGTATTGGGTTTGAACAATCTCTGGCTAGGGCTTCGATGACGGCTTCAGTCTCCACAGAGTCAAAGTCTTTCTTTAAATCAAAGAATGTGAGACAGAGCGTCATCTTGAACTCCCTACTGACTTCAATGAGCTTGGTTACTATGTGGGTATGTCGATTGTGCTGAATTCTTTTCAAAAGCCAGCTTGCTTGCATGGTTGTTCTTCATCTAATGTTCTGCCATTCCTGTTCAGGATGACTTGAATGAACAGCTTGTAGAAGATGGACAACAGGCAGATGGGTCGATATTTGCCAATGCCGTGAATGTTTCCCTTCTTGAACAGTAGGGCTGTCCTGCTGGTTTTCCATTGGGAGGGCACCTTGCATTCAGACAGGTAGTGTGGAAAGAGTCGAGCCAGTGTATTGATTAGCACTGATGGAAAATTCTTCAGGTGTTCGGGTCTGATCTTTTCTGGGCCTGGTGCTGTTCGCTTCTTTATCTACGAAATGCCATGTTGGATTTCAGAAGGGAGAACATTGGAAATGACATATCCATCCTGCGGAATTTGGTATCTGGGCAGGTGGACGTGTCTATCTAAGAAATCTGAATAGAAGTCATGGATAATCTTCTCCATTGCCTTTCTGGAAGATGTGATAGATCCATCAGGATGTCAGAGGGCAGTAATCTTGGTCTTGTAGATGGCGAAGGACAGGCAGGCATTGCAACCGATTTTCGCGGCTTCTACTGCATCTTCCAGTACTTCTGCTCTTCTCTCTTTGAGGTTTTCCTTTATAGCTTCTCTGCCTTGTTTAGCAAGCTTGGATGTTAGCAATTTGTCACCTGAGGCTCAGCGCCTTGTCACGTTGGTGAATGAGCTCAAGAATTTTTGAAGACTGGAGTCATTTTGTGGCATTCTCTCTCTTGGCGTTCTTTGCACAATCGTGGAGATGCTGAACCAGTTGGTTGTATTCTTCATCGATGTTGTCAGTGATGGTATCTTCCCATGTTGTGGACAATAGCACTGAGGAGTGTGGCAGGCGAGGTGGGGACCCCAGTGTGGGTCAGGATTGGCCATGCAGGTGGCATGGTATGCCTGCGGTGAGCGGCAACAGTAAGGCCTCTGCTTGTGGACCCGATCCATGGGCCCGTCCCATGGGGCAACCAACACCCTACGGTCATCTTTCTTCACCATCTTACCGTTACCATATTTGCCATGCTCCATAAGGACCGCCAGTGGGAAGACCAGGGCACCAGCCATGTGTCCTCCAGCTATGAGTAGCGGGTGAAGAGCATGTCTGCTCATCAAGGCGGAGAGCAAATTCACACTCAGCGATGATCTGGAGTTGCTCCTGGCTCTGCACTCAGGAATTACTCCTGGCACTGCTTATCCCAGCAAGCTAATAAGAGTATACCACCCACACTGCAGAGCCTGGAGAGCTGCCAGATGCATGTTTGATATGCCAAAACCAGTAATAAGTTAAGAAAATAAGAGACAGAAATAAAAAGATAAACTTTAAAAACACATGGAACCTATATAGAAAAATGTTATTGTAGATTTTACTTCACCAATCAAAAAATATAATGGTAGGGTTATATTAGAAAATAAAACCCAGCCTTCAGCCTTTATAGGAGATGAACTTGAATTTCAAAGATAAACTTAGACTCATAGGTTAGGAAAATTCTATAAGAAATCCCATTCATAAGCATGGGATACTTTTCCTCTTCCATGTATCTACTTCATTACTTTTAATAGTGATAGTTTTCCAAGTGTCTGTCTTTTACCTCCTTTGTTAAATGAACTCCTTGTTACTTGTTTTTAATATTAATGTAAATGGAATTGTAATCCTGTATAATTATTTTAAACCTTACTTCGTGGGTTATTACTTTGATTTGGTTTATTATTGGGCTACTATGTTTTTATACTTCTTGAATAATGTCTTTATATTTTCCAACATAAATGATGATATCAGTGCATAGGGATAAATGTAGACCCAATGTAGATCCCTTTATGTTCTTGTTATTGCACAAATCTATCTCATCAAAGTTTTTCAATAATATTTTGAATATTAGTAGTTAGAATGATCTTCCGTGTCTTCAGATGAACTTTTAAGTTTTTACCATTGACCATATTACCTCTTTGTATAAGATCCTTAACTTTAACTATGTTGAGGTGTGTTACTCTTTGTGTTGAGAGTTTTTATCATAAGTAGATGTGGGCAGCTTAGAGAGTACAGTAGGAAGGGGCTTGCATTGCATATGGCCAAATCTGGTTCAATCCCAGCATTCCTGACTGCAATGATGGTTGTTCCTGGAAACAGAGCCAGAAACAGCAACTGAGCATTGCCAAGCATGGCACAAACCCTTTTATGTCCGATGCACAAAAATGAATTATTGTACTTTTGGTTTTTTAAAGTCCTTTGTACATCTGTTATTGTTAATATTGTCAATTTTGCCAATACTATTATCGATAATAGTATTGTTCTTTTGTGTACAAGCATCCCATCAGTTAGTTTTGCATAAATTGAAGCATCCAAAAAATCACAGGAAAAGTCAGATATGATTAAGCAATTAAACACTGAGAGTCAATTCAAAGAACACAAATGCTAATTTGATAAGACATATTTATATATAAATATACCAAAAGACACTATTCAAAAACACTATCACTGTATCACTGTCTTCCCGTTCATCATCAATTTGCTCGAGCGGGCTCCAGTAACATCTCCATATGACCTGTCTCATGCAAGTAGAGCCCAAGGGCACCTGCTTGCTCCAGGAACATAAAGAGCCTCAAGCCATTCCATCAGGTCATGGGAATGAGGTCTATAATTGTTACTGGTATTTGGCATATCAAATACAACATGGGTAGCTTGCCAGGCTCTGCCGTGCTGGTAGCATACTCTTGTAGTCATCTCTAAATCCAGCATTTATTGATGAACCATGTGGCTGCAAGCAGCCATGCGAGCTGGGCTGTAATAGGCTGGTCTGTTGGGTGGAGGTCTGATGCGGGGGATGTCCAGATAAGCAAAATGGAGGCCCTCGTGGAGTGGGGGTTCCGTCTGGCTTGTTGCAAGGCTCTTCTGGGGTGGCGGGCCAGGGCTAGAGCCCACCATCCCTCAAGGGGGCCTCGTGAGCAGCTGGCACAGGGAGAGCCAGTAGTAGCTCTGCCCCATGTCTGTGAGTCTCAGACTGGAGCGATAGCCCAGCGGGTAGGGCGTTTGTGCGCTGGCCCAGGTTCAATCCCGGCATACCATATGGTCCTCCGAGCACCACCAGGAGTAATTTCTGAGTGCAGAGCCAGGAGTTAACACCTGAGCATTGCGGGTGTGACCCAAAAAGCAAAAAAAAAAAAAAAATACTATTCAGTAGTCAAAATCTGGGAAAAAAATTAAGTACGTAGTAGAAAAAGATTCAGTATACAAAGTAAATTCTACTGAGCAATAGAAAGGATGAAATATTCTATTTTGCTTCAACATGAATAGAATTGAGTCCTACTAAGAAAAACTATAGTCAGAGAAGGGTACAGTGTGCTAATAATTGCCGAAAGTGTTAATACCAACCTAGAACTAGCATTAAATACTGGCAAAAAGTTATACATGATAAACTCAAAATGTATGTATTACAGTCCACAATGTGTAAGAGAAAGAAGAGAGAAAGTGAAAGGAGAAAAGAGATACAGAACCTGCTATAGAGGCAGGTTCCGGCTAGGGGGAGGGAATTGGGGACACTGGTGGTGGGAAATGGGCACTGGTGGAGGGATGGGTGCTGGAACACTGTATGACCGAAAACAAACATGAACATCTTTGTAATTGTATATCTCATGGTGGTATAATAAAATATTTTTAATAAAAAGAAATACTATAGTCAGAAGAGAAAGACCTGTCACATGACCTCGCTCATATGACATCAGTAAACATGTAACCTAAATAAATAGTCAAATGAACTGTAATGAAGGCATAATTATGCTTTAGATTAGGCATATTTGGTAACAATTTACTATTAACTTGTATAAATATTTATGCACATATATAATTTCTTTTGATTTTCTTAAAGAAATGCTATTTTCCATAATTGCTGCACCAATTGACATCGAAATGGAGCCTAAAATAAATTAGGGCTCTGTTTTACAACATCCATCCAACCTTGCTGTTTATTGTGGATACCACCCATTCTCATAGTTGTAAAATGCTATATAGCTGTGGTTTTGTTCTTCATTTAGCCAATAATAGATACTCAGGTTTCTTCCATATGGCTATTGCTATTCAGTAGGTTTATCATTTTATAAGAGAAATATCTATCCAAACTCTGTGCCATCTTCAATTTGATTTTGTTGCTGATGAGTTTTATGAGTAACTTATAAACTTTGTATATTATAGATATGATTTGCAAATATATTCTTCTGTTCAGTAAAATCCCTTTTCACTTTAAGACACATTTCTTTTACTGTGCAGAGCTTTCTATTTGATGCAATCTAATTTGTTGGTTCTTACATTTTTATGCTTTGCCTCTGATTTCAAATCTCCAAACACTTCACTAAACGGTACAAAAGCCTGTCATGTTTGTGCTCTCTTCTACATATTTCATGTCTGTCTCCCAAGGTATTAATTCATTTTGAATTAATATTTGTGTGTCTGTGCTTTAGGTAGTAATCTTGTTTCTTGTATATATAGGTGCCCAGTTTTCTACACTCTACTGAAAATAATTTATTTGCTAAACTGTGGACTTTCAAACTCTTTATCATAAATCTGTTGTTAATATATGTGTGATATTCTGCCTGGGATCTCAGTTGTGTTCAGTTTATCTATGTGTTTGTTCCTTTTACTTTAATGCTATGTTATTTTAATTATGTATTCTTTATAATATTTTTAAAAGTAGAGTGCTTAGTGCCTTTACTTTTTAAAAAAATGTTTTCTCTATTCAAATTTAAGTGTAAAATTTCGGATGTGAATAGTTTTATCTTCCAGAAGAGAAAAGGGAAGGACTTACTGCCCAAGGAATTTCAGAGTATATGTAAAGATCAGACTTTATATGGAAAAACGTCTACACATGAATAAGTATGGGACATGGGGACTGGTACTAACTCTTACTGAAAAGACAATTTTATTATTTTTTTTACGTAGAAATAGGAAGTTGGTGGGCATACAGCAATGTGTGTGAACAATCCTAAATTAAGACTTTTTATAAATTTTAATTAAAAATTCTACGGAATATAGGCAAGGCTAGATTATTAGTGCATTTATTTATCCAGGAGAAAACTGAAGAAAAGAAATTAAACAGATCTTTATAGAGACAGTTACTGAAAGTTTGCTCTAGAAAATTACGACCAGAAAATTTGCTTAAAGGCTAGTCATTCATAATCTTGCAAGTGGTTTCTAGCATAGCTTTTTGTTTAACTTCCTGTTTGTTCAGGATTTTGATGATGAGTATTCTCAAGCACCATAAACTAATTAAGGATTAAAAAAACAGAAAATAAGCCTGTACATTCATAAAGGAAAGAAAAACTAAAATTTGATTCTTATAATTTAGGTGATGGGCTATTTACAATAAGCATAAGTAACTTATGTTACAAATGTTAAAAATAGAAAATCAATCTGTGCATTTCTAAATCAAAGAAAAACATGAAATTCTATTTCACTTACCATCTAGACAGTAAGTCAGACATCATAACATATACCTTTCTTTCTGGTTTTATTTTATTATTATTATTATTATTATTATTATTATTATTATTATTATTTTGCTTTTTGGGTCACACCCGGCGATAATCATGGGTTACTCCTGGCTCTGCACTCAGGAATTACTCTGGCGGTGCAAGAGGGACCATATGGGATGCCGGGGATCGAAACCTGGGCGGGCGTAGGCTGGCCGTGTGCAAGGCAAGCGCCCTACCCGCTGGACTATCGCTCCAGCCCTTCTTTCTGGTTTTAATGAAAATAATTCACACTGACTTTCAAAGCATTAGTAATTCATGAAATAACATGCCTTAGTGTTCTTTGTATTTAAAGCTTTTGGAAAAAGACTGTGCTTCTGTTTTGTAGTCCAGTCAGGAAGTTATGTGTGTGTTTTAATCTTTACTTCGCATAAATTATCCTGCCACTTTTCATTCAGATTGCACTGCCTCTAATTCTGGTTTCACCTCAAGCATTCCGTTTCTACTTGTTATTTACATCCTTCAAATATTTGCAGATCATTTCCATATTCCTTTATCCCACCTATAAATATTATGCTGCTTTAATCTCTAAAATAAATCAGTCTTCCTTCTCTAACCATTCAGGTTTTGTGAGTGCGAATTCTTTCTAATACTACTATATATAGTTGGTTCTAATGAATCACCAAATTAAAAATATATTGTACCTACAGTGTATGTATTCCATTATATAAATTTACACTGTGAATGAACAATGTGTTTAATTTTATATGTTCTATTGAATTTAGTTAAATTTTCTTTTTCTCAATGTGCCATATCATCTTTATGTAATGTTTTGTTTAACTTAAATTTATTGTATCACAATCACGATCACGATCTTCCCATTCATCATCTATTTGCTAGAGCGGGCACCAGTAATATCTCCATATGTCCTGTCTCATGCTGGTAGAACCCAAAGACATCCACTTGCTCCAGGAACATAAAGAGCCTCAAACCATTATATTAGGTCATGGGAATGACCTAATATAAATGTTACTGGTATTTGGCATATCAAATACAACACGAGCAGCTTGCCATGCTTGCCTTGCGGGTGGAATACTCTTGTAGTCACCTCTAAATAAAGCATTCATTGATGAAATGTGCAGCCGCTAGCGGATGTGCAAGCGGGCTGTGATAATCTGGTCTTCTGGATGGAGTTGTGATGAGAGGGAAGTCCGCATGTGGAAAATGGCGGCCCCCATGGAGTAGGGGGTCGTCTGGCTTGTTGTGAGGCTTTGCTGGGGTGGCAGGCCAGGGCTAGAACCCGCCATAGTAGGGCCATAGTCACACCATAGTCGGGCCAGAGCTATAGTCCAGCAGGTAAGGCGTTTGCCTTGCACGCAGCTGGCCCATGCCAGCCTGGGTTCGATCCCGGCATCCCATATGGTCCCCTGAGCACCGCCAGGTGTAATTCCTGAATGCAGAGCCAGGAGTAACTCCTGAGCATTGCCGGGTGTGATCCAAAAAAAAGCAAAAAAAAAAATATATTGTATATCACTATTTTAATATATATGGTTGGCTAAAATAAGTATCCCTAAAATCAACTATTTTAGTTTATGTTAACTCTCAATTATTTATTTTTTCTTAGAATTTCTTATCTTAAAGTCACATACTACCACATTATTATATTATTAATTTTTCTGATTGGGACATAAATCGTAGATAATATAGAATTACTGCTTGTATCACTTGTCTTCCTGTTGTTCTTCAATTTGCTCCAGCAGGCTTCAGTAACATATCCATTTGTCCCTGTTGCATGTTAGTGTAGCCAAGGGTATCTGCTCACTCCAGGAACATGAAGAGCCTCAAAATATTCATTCAGGTCATGAGAATGAGGTCTAACATTGTTACTGTTTGGGCACATAGAATAGGATATGGTAGCTTCCCTGGCTCTGCCCTGTGGGTGCTCTCATTTCTTGCATTTATTGATATACGGGGAAGTAGTGGGGAGAGCTGATTTTAACTCTTCCCTGTGTATTTGTGACTCTGGTTCACGGCTGACAGCCTGGAAGTAGTTAGTGGGTGGGCCCACCGGGCCTCCAGGATGGGACAGAGGTGGGGAAAACGGACCCCAGTTCCATCTCCAAAGGAAACTGGTGACTTAGCCCATAGAAGTATTTACAGATACTTTTTAATTTGTACCTAGTATAGATGCAAATTGACCTAATGTAGGTAAATTTTCCAAGTAGATGTTTATCACTATTCTATTCTCATATTTCACTCAATATTTATACCAAGAATACAATAATATTATGAAAATCTATCTTATACAGTAGTATTGACAACATACTTTTCATTCAAAATTATTTTACATAACTGAGAATACTGTGTGCCCTGGGAGAATCGAAAGAGTCTGGAAAACATTAGAGATATCTAATTTGGTTCTAGTTACCAAAATACCATACATATTATAGAAGTAATAAGTTATTTTTAAAAGCAGAGAACTCAGGGCCTGATCGATAGCCCAGCGGGTAGGGTGTTTGCCTTTCATGCAGCCGGCCCATGCCGGCCTGGGTTCGATTCCCGGCATCCCATATGGTCCCCGAGCACCACCAGGAGTAATTCCTGAGTGGAGAGCCAGGAGTAACCCCTGAGCATCGCCGGGTGTGACCCAAAAAGAAAAAAAAAACTAAAAGCAGAGAACTCTGTGAGTGGTACTACGTGGAATTCAAAAAAAGGAAGATAATAACTTTCTATATTTAAAAAAAAGAAGATAAAAAGAGGGACTGGAGCAATTGTACAGACGGTAGAGCATTCTCCTTACATATGAACAACCTGAGTTCAATCCCTGCTATCCCAGAGTCCATGAGTCCACCAAAAGTGTTTCCTGAACACAGTCAGAGTCCCTGAGTCCACCATGAGTGTTCCCTGATCACTGAGTTGGAGGAAGCCCTGAGTACCACCAGATGTGCCCTCCTACAAAAAAAAGCTAAAATACGCACTCTAAGACCTAAATATCCATTTTTAAATATTTTCCAGTTCTTCATTTTTAATATGTAATTCCTATGATTGCTTCAGAAATTTTCAGGAATTGCTTTCAGGAATTGCTTCAGGAATATTCCTGAAGCAAACAGATGCCATTGGGCTACACTGGCACGTGATAGGGTCAGATGGAAATGTTACTGGCGCCCGCTCGAGCAAATTGATGAATAATGGGATGTCAAGTGACCAAGTGATCAAGTGAATTCCTATGATGTTCACTTGATCACATATAAATATTTGACATGTTTTCATTTTTAAATGCAATTAATTTCATTTTATAAACCATTTTGGCTAAAATAAAGAAATACAATTTTATACTACAGCGGTTTGTAGTTATTATCATTCTGTTCATTTAAATCTAAATTAAATGCACTGCTTTTAAGAAATTATCTTGGCGATAATTTCTTCCTGAAGTTTTGTATTAGGGAGAATTTTTCCCAAATATTTGTAGTCTATGTAGATGTAACATGAATTAAAGTGTATATAATGATCAGATCTAGATATACAAGCTGGATATGGAAAAGCTGCTGGATATCACAAATATGATCTAATTTTCTTTGCTTGGAAAACAATTTCTCTTCTTCACAGATCTTGCAGAGCCTAGATTTAAATTAGTTGAATGTGAGCTAGTCCTATTTAGATATGTCTGAACATGTGGATTGATAATAGTAAAGTAGTTTCTCTAAAGACTAACAAGAATTTGATTTAAAAAAAATTTTGGCACACTATAAAACTCCATGTGAATATAATCTTCCTTTGAGAAGAGATCTATAGTTGCAAACATGAAAGTTTAGAATGATAAAAGATTGTTTCAGGAGACATGAAAACTGTTCTAAGATTTTAGTTTTGGTCTTATATCTTATAGTTATATGTATACTTAAGTTCATGATATAATAGTTTAATCATTATCAACTGAGTTCTAGATTCTTTGAAATAATGATCAGGAAAACTTGTCCTATTAATCAAATTACTTGAATATTTAATCCTTTATAGATACACTTGAAATGAATTATTCACCCTTTCCATAGTAACTTTCCATCAAAAATTAATTTAATTGTACCCTATAGATATTAAATTTGTCTTAATGTTTTGGTGATATTGTTTTCTAAATTTTCAACTTTTCCAGATACCATAATCTTATAAATCTTCCATACATGTAAGATTTCTTATTATAGGTTTAATGTAACTTTTATTGGTACAATTTTACAGTTCTTTATTAGTTTCAAGCAAAAATTCTGGACCACAGAGGTAATACAGTGGGTAAGGAACTTGCCTCTCATATATTTCACCTAGGATTTATCCCCAGTACCACATACAGTCCTCAGCACTGTCAAGTGTGGTTACTAAATTCAGATCCAGGAGTAAACCCTGTGCGTGGGTGGATATGACCTATAAAAATAGGCAAACTGTGTCTGAATGTTTGATGTTTACACGTTGGGTCCTGCAATGAGGTGCCTTTTGGCTCCAAAGTGCTGGGATCCTTTGATGATCAGGGGACAGTAGGGATATAACTTGGTGGTTTATAGGGAGCAAGTAATTCTAGAGATGGAAGTTAGCATCTAGCACATAAAAGTCACTTGATACGCTACTTTCAAATATATCCCACCTTTCATTGCATTTTTTTTGGAGGAGCACATGTGGCATTATCTAGTGATTAATCTCACTTTGTGCTTGTAGAGGACTCCTTATGGTGCTCAAGGAACCTTACTCTGTGTCAGGGATTGAACTGACCTGAATAACAACGCATTAACGGCAATGGCATTAACTTTTATACTATCTCTCAGGACTTGGCATTTTTTATTTCATTATAAATCAATAAATAATTATTTTATTAGTATTATTTTAAAATCAAATGCTAAATTATCAATATTTTCCTGAGATAATTGTCAAATGACATATTCCAGACCAAAAAATAATAAAAGACTTTTTACATACTTTAGAATGAACGTCATTTGCAAGCTTTTAAAAAATACACATCCAGTATATGTAGACAATACAATTAAATTCACTGCCATATAATATAAATAACAAGACATTACTCTGAATGTTGGGTATGAAGAAGAACATAGGCTTTCAAATAAAAATAAGTAAAATATATTTATAGATTCTTGTTTTGAGCTTTTTGAAAGGTTCGGACTATTCTCAAAGTTCTGAAAATTAAAATATCATCTCTAGAGTTTTATAAAAGTAAAAGCATGGTGTTATATAGAATTAACAAAGCATTGAACATAACTTTTTTGCAATTTTTCATCTTTCACTCAAACTAAAACAGATGATATATAATAAAACATTTTTTGTGTTTTTCTGTCACACCCGGCAATGCTCAGGGTTTCTCCCGACTCTACACTCAGGAATTACTCCTGGTGGTGCTCGGGGACCATATGGGATGCTGAGGATCGAACCCCGGCTGGCATAGACCAGCTGCATGCAAGGCAAACGCCCTACCTGCTGGGCTATCGCTCTGGCCCCTCCTGATATATAATTGAGCTGAGTTTATATGACCAAAGTTTGACTAATGACAAAGTCCCATGTCTTGGCTCTTATTTTTAGTTATGTATTTTCAGACCCTCACTGAATAAATGGTACATTGATATTATAAAATGAATCATAACTAAAATTTTAAGAATGGATGGTCTAAGTTGGCAGAGCCTGGCCAGCTACCCGTGTCATATTTGATATGCCAAAAACCAGTAATAATTATAGACCTGATTCCTATAACCTGAAGGAATGGTTTGAGGCTCTTCATGTTCCTGGAGCGAGCAGATGACCTTGGGCTACACTAGCATGTGACAGGACATATGGAGATGTTACTGGTGCCCGCTATAGCAAATTGATGAACAATGAAAAGACAAGTGATACAAGTGAAGTGATGGTCTAAGTAATTTGATTTATCTTCAAAGCAATGTTGAAAATGTTATGGTGTTTTTTTGTTTGTTTTGTTGTCCCATTGACAGTGCTCAGGGTCTACTCCTGGCTCTGCATTTCAGATCACAACTGGAAGTCTCATAGGACCATATGGGGTCCAGAAACCAAACTTGGGTTCATCTTCGGTTAGCCATGTGAAAAGGCACAAACCCTACCCTCTGTAGTATGACTTCAGGCTCTCATGGTGGATGATGAGATGGCATTGAATGAGATGGCATCTCATCCTCTCAATGGAATGAGATGGCATTCTTTACTAATATCTTTAATAATTAAAATTCCTAACATAAAAAATAAGAGAAAGTGGTTTTAAAACAGAAGTAGAGGATTTCAAGTTCACAGACTGGAAGATTATTATTATTATTTTATTATTATTATTTATTTATTTATTTATTTATTTGCTTTTGGGTCACACCTGACAATGCTTAGAGGTTATTCCTGGCTCTGCACTCAGGAATTACCCCTGGCGGTGCTCAGAAGATTATTTGAGGACCATATAAATCTTGCAAGATCATGTATTCTGACTCTAGACCTTGACAGGACAGAGGCAAATGCCTCTGATTGATTTCCACTACCAGTCTGACAGGTATGCCCTGAAAATCATGTCATAAGAGTAATTATTGCCCTGGATATTAAAGCTGGTTCTGCTAGGAACTGATATTCAACCTTGTTGTTTACATACATCACTTAGACTTCATAACTTTTTCATATATTATGTAGGAGTTGACCAAAAATATTTAATATTATGTGATAGTTGGTCTTCCTAATTTTTGTCAAGTGAATGTTCTGTAATCAAAAAGATTTTGTCTAGTTTTATTGCTATTCCTTTCTGTTCAACTATCAGAAAGTAACTTTCAGAGGCTTATTTTTAAGTTTCCTGAATCTACCAGGTATATGCTAAGGTAAATTAAATAAGAACACAGAAATTTCAAAAAAGTTAAGCTTGACTTTTGTCAAAATAATTTCGATATTGTATATGACTAAAATTGTTTTATGAAAGAAGAAATGATAAGTGTGAAATTGAAAATTTAATTCTATACCCAGATGACCAACAGAAAATATGATTTTTTATTTCATAAAGTTGATCTGATTCCTGTAGTAAACTTCACCTGACAGAGTGCCCCCAAATCCTCAAAATACTTCAGTTTAAACTTTTTTGAAATAAATTTTTATCCCCCTTTGTTCTTAAAGATGACAGAATGTCCATTACGCATTCCAGGAGTGTCCTCTCTAATCCCTGAGTACCAAATGCCCCTCACAGATCTATACCTTCAGTTCCTAGAACTAACCCACAACCTTGTGAAGCCCTCTATTCCAGAAAAAAGAAGGAAAATATGAAGAATTTGATCAGGAAAAAAAATGGCAGATTTTTTTGTGCCTTGAATACTTCTGGGTGTTGCATATAGTTTTTTTTTTTATTTTAGCAGCCATATTCCTATATCTTTACCATTTTGTTTGTTCTACTGATTGATTTCATTATTTTGTAGGTATTTGAACAGTATATAATGTAACTCAAGCTTTTCAGAAAAAAATTGCCTGAAATATTAAACATTGCAATAATAGATGTCAATTTAGACTGGTACTTAAGCTTTTAAATAGCCCAATTCGGATATATAGTATATCAAATAGTTGGCATAAATATCAAGCATTTCTGTGTAGGAATGATAGTACATTAGATAGGGCATTTGTCTTGCACATGGTTGGTCCAAGTTCAATCCTTGGCACCCCATATTGCCCCTCAAGCACTGCAAGAAGTGATTCCTGAGTGAAGAGCAAGGATTTATCCCTGAACTTTGCTGGATGTGGCCCCAAAAAAACCTTTAAAAATCAAACATTTAGTGATAAAATATATAAAAAATTTACTTTTAAAAGTTCTGGTATACATACAATTTACCATTTATTAAAGAATAAATCAAAAATCCATACTAAGGAGATGGACAGACTTGATTTTATGAATTACGCTTTAACAACTTGTTTTCATCTGTGCTACTTGGTAATTTAGGTAAGTTTTCTTGAACTGTTATTAACTGATATTTTTTATTTAAATTGTCTTTTAATGGATCCAACTTAATTTTTTTAAGAAACACAATTTAAAGTGAATTATTTCTAAAGTTGGTACTTCAGGTGATTAATTATATTTTTAAATTAAAATTTTGAGGTTATTTTCAATTTTAAAATAATTTTTTAGTTATAGATATTTCTAAGGAAATATTTTTCACCATATACTTCCACATGTTATCTGCCACTGTAAAACTTTCAGTTTTATCTTTTGATGTAAAATAAATTACATGAAGTAGCATTTAAATCATTACTTTTTTAACAAGAGCCAATAACTCAGTTGTGAAAGAACATGTCATTATGAAAAAAATTGAACAAATTGGATATCCTCTCAAAAAATATAAAAAACTTTATTGCCCAATAATTTATTTTTAAACTTCAATCTCTTTAGAACCACTTCAACTCTGCATGTAGTAATGAAGTTTTGTAATTAGCATCCATATCTTTGCAGACTGAAGCAAAAGACTACTTGAGAGAACAACTTAATAAAATTAATGATCTTGCTTTACATCTCAACATACATCTAAATCAGCTGATATAGTTGAATACAAGTACCTCCCAATAGATCATGCCTTTTGTAAAATTAAGTTTATTGTCATCAGCTTTATCTTGTATTACAAATTTATTCTCACCCATCATTGCTCCAGCACTCTTTGCATACAGTTCACTGCAATTTTCTGCTTCATTTGTAAAACTTTATAAACCTCAATTATGAAAAAAACTCTAAAAGATGAATCTTCCTTTCTTGAGTGTCCTGCTATAACATTACAAAAATCCTTGATAACTATAACTTACATGAAGTAACAACAGTGCCACATTAGAGGTTACCGGTGTTTCATTTAACTGAATTTCCAACTATGGGGTGCCTTAAACCTTGAAATAAGCTGCTGGAATTGGTAGTTACCAATTTTGCAAATACTTTTGCACACTTTCACCAAATAAATTGTATGTGTTAGCTTTTTCCATGAATTATTTCTGTTATTGTAATAACAGATTTACAAGATCTATGGCGTAGGGCTTTTCAGTTGTCTTGATTAAGTCTTATAGGATACAATTGAATAATTTTTGTAGATAGTAATAAATTTCTCAAAGAATTCCTTTTCTCTTTTTGAAGATTTAAAGTCATTCTAACAGTCTGTGTGTGTGAGTGTGTGTGTGTATGCGTGTGTGTGTGTAGTGTGTTGCAGGGGAGGCGTTTGAGAGATAGTAAAGAGAATAGGGCACTTGTCTTGCTGCTGCCCCAGCACACCATATAGTCACTTGAGCCTGCCAGGAGTGATCCTTAAGCACAGAACCAGGAGTAAAACCTGAACACAGCTAGGTGTGGCCCCCAAACAAAACACAAAACAAAATATTCCTTTAGGTTACCTCAGAATGCTGCATTCTTATTATTAAGATCTTATTTATTTGACTAGTTCAGTGATATCTTTGGGACCTGGAGTTGGGAGGTGAAATAAGACAGAGAATAGACCACTACAACAAAGATGAAAGGAAGAGGAAAGGGGTGGCAAAGTGCACAAAACTGTCTAAGTAAAACAAAGTTTAAAAACTCACCCCCCCCCCCACCGCAGGAGTCCTGACACAATAACCCGAGCACCGCTGCCCAAGCAAAAAAAAAAAAAAAACCTTCAGTGGATATAAACAAAAAAAGTTAATATTATAAATATAGCTCTGTTGAAATACTATATGACTGCTCATTTGTGATGCATAAATATAAATTTATATATATTATCTAAATAGATAATAATGTTCCCCTTAATATCACTAGGAATTAGTTATCAAGTTTAAATAAAGATTCAATTTTTGGCATAATATTACTAAAAATGATAAAATCCCAGCTAAAATAAAGTTTTTATTATTCAATTATATTTATTCCAACAAAAATCATCCCCAACAGTGATCTCAGAAAACCCCTAGGAACAAAACCCTGATAATATAGGTTTGAAATAAACACTATTTTACCAAATATCTGCACCCTTCTATATTATACTATTGGGGGACAGGGTCACATCCAGCAATACTCATGGCTTAACCTTGTTCTGCACTCAGGACTTCCTCCTAGCTATGCTTGGGTAACATATGGGTGCCTGAGTTGGCTGCACACAAGGCAAACACTTTACACTTTATACACTCTGGCCCCATTATTAGACTTTCTTTTGCTCTCTGTGTGTTTGTATTCATTTGTGTGTGTGTTCATATGTGCATGTCTACATACCTTTCCGTCTTTTCATTATTATTCTGGAACTACAATAATATGCAAGGAAAATGACCTATTAATTTCTTTGTTCTAAATTAAATATATCACTTGAGTAAAATTGAGGAAAACTGATAATATGAATCAAAAAAAGGCTAGCTGTATTAAGACCAACTGTGACATAGAATTTTATAAAATCCCTGAGAATAGGGAATAGACTATGTTATTAGTTACTGTTAAGTGATGGACAGTATTTTCAGTGCTGTTCTTACTAAGTGTTTTATAACAGATTATGCAATGTAACATTTCCTGATATTAACTTCCCTCCTTCTTGGTCCTGAAGTTTTTTAACTCAACTTTCAGATTTATTACTCTGTGAAATATCCTCACAAGCAATATTAGTGTATTTGCATTCTGAATTATTTCTTTATTTTAGTTTGATAATGCTTTTACAATAATGTGAGAATGCAGATTCTTTGCATAATTTTTACAATATTTACCCCTATTTTAATGTGTTTTCGTGCTTCTATTACTCAAATAATACCACCACATGACTAGAAATATATATATATATATATATATATATATATATACATATATTCAATCTATGACTTGATCACTTGACTTCCCATTTATCATCGATTTGCTAGAGCAGAACCAGTAACATCTCAATTCATTCTGTCACATGGTAGATAGCCAAAGGTCATCTGCCCACTCCAGGAACATAAAGAGCCTCAAAACCATTCCATCAGTCATGAGAATGAGGTATATAATCGTTACTAATATTTGGAATATCAAAGCAACATGGGTAGTTTGCCAGGCTCTGCCGTGCAGGTGGGATACTTTAGTAGTCAGCTCAAATTTTGAGCATTTATTGGAGAACTGTGTGGCCACTTTGCAGCTGCATGAGTCTAGCTGTAATCAGCTCTTCTGCTGGTGGAGCTCTGACGCGAGGGGAGTCTGGATGTGGCAATGGTGGGGGTTCCTCTGGTTTCTTGCTAGGCTCTGCTGGGGTGGTGGGCCAGGGCTAGAACCCACCATCCCTCTGGGCATCTATTGAAATATAAAATAATCTATATAGAAATATGCTGAAATACTCTTTGAGTTTTCAATTTCACTTAACTATCCCCACAAGCTCCATTTGGGTTGCTTTGCTAATTCTTTTTTTCATGTCATGACTTTCTTTTTCAAACATCAGCAATTTATAAAGTTTTCAACAAATATAGAAAAAAACTCTCTTTAACTCTCTTTTTAGAAAAAAAGGGCCCGACCAACATCCGGGTTAAAGACTTTACTTATTCAACAGAATAACCCCACACTAAAACCAAAAGCCAAGCCGTAAACCTAACTTAATACCTTCCTCCAGTTAATTCTGATTCCCCTGACCTCACCTTATTAAATATCCTACAACTCCCGTTATTTACTAAAATTAGGTAATATTTTAAGTACTAGTACTACTGATAATATTTACTTTGATCTACTGTTTTGACCGGTTTAATTTTATTGTATACTTTCTTATTATCATTATGAAGTCTTTACTCATTGTCATAGTATCTCTACTACCACACTACTCTCAACTTCTCTATCTTTCTTTCTATCTTACTCTAACAGGCCTTCACACTATCTACTCTAAATCTTCTCTTCTAACTTCCCAAATAACTTCTTTTTTTTATATCTTTTATTTTTTTTTCATATAAAAAAAATTCCCCCACCACATTTATTTTTTCTCTAAAATCTTCTATTTTTTTTTTTCCTTTTTTCTCTACCTGTATTTATTTTTTTTTACTTTCCCTTTCTTTTTTTTTTTTTTTGTTTCCTGCCCATTGTTTTCTTGTTCCTTTTCCTCCTCTAACCTCTATTATTTTGGTTTTCTCTTGTCGCTTATCTTTTTTTGTTTGGAAGTATTTTTTCTATGTTTAATCTTCGTCCTTTTTTTTGGTTCCTGATTGTTTGATCTCCTTCCTCGCAGGTTTTCTTCCCTATCTTTTTGTTAAACGCCTCTGAACAAAGTCTCACGTTCCCCTTAGCCCAGTTGGTTGAGTTATACCAATTGTTTTCTTCCTGCCTTTCTTAGGCCGCTCTCGGTCTCGCTGTCTGTCTCTTCACTTAATACTCTATGCCTCTTCTTTTCTATTGGCACTCCTTTTTGCTTCTCAATACCGATACTCTTGATATATTGTCTTTTTTTTTAATTTCACCTTTCCCAAAATATTCTAATAAGTTCCTCCTTTTTTCCCTGACTAGCTTTTTCTTGTAAACACTCCTTGGTTAGTAGTACATACTGGGGATCTTCGTAATACTTTTCTGTCTTCATTATAAGGTTCTTCATTCGGTTTCTCGTTCTCTTTATGTAAGTAACCCATCGCTAATTGCTGTCCGGAACCTACCTCCGCTTTTGCCTTCATGAAAAACTCCGGCTTTGTCTCTTCGTCATGACGGGCCACCAGTGGTTGATCCTTGACCTTCTCTTGCCCTTATCATCTCTCTCCACCTCTGACGCATATCTGGTTCTGTGTTACACGGCCCAACTGTTCTCCTCCTATGCGAACACCCGTTGTTTCTTGTCCCTTAGCCCTTTAAGTGTCTTCATCCTCGTTAATTTTTTCTCCTTACCCTTGTTACCTTTTTTCCTCTCGTTATCGCCCCCCATTGTCCAGCCCGACCACTCGTCATTCCTAGCACCCCCCTTGAGCCTCCTGACCTTCTTCTTTATTCCGCCTTCCATTCTCCTCCCTCCTTTTTCTTCTTCTCTCCTTCTACCACTTTTCGACTAACGATCCTCAACTCCCCATCCCGCGTCCATGCCCAACCGCTGCCCCTTCCTACTTGGGTCTTAGACCTCCACCTGTCGACATGCGTTCTGTCTTCGGTATCTCTGCTGGGCCCGTCCCTTCGGTGTGGCTTGGACTGGGGCCTACATGGGTGTCTGTTCTTCTTTCCACAGCCGTGACCCGTCTCGCTTCCCTGTGTCAGTGGGCCGGTGGACTCGTTGATGTTTCTCCGTTGTTTATCCGAGCCCCGAGCTTCTGCTCTCCCCTGAGCTTCTGTTCTTGTCGCATCCCGTCCTTTGGTAGCCCTATTCACGCTCTCGCCTGCCCGGGTCCCTTTCCAACCAATTCCTTTTGTTTGGTCTGGTTTGCCTTTGGTGCACACTCCCACAAACACACGTTTTGTTGCTCCTTTCTTCCACGCTTCTCCTGCTTCCTTTTTTTCCATACCACCTCTTTGCTTCCCTATTCTTACCACCCCTCCTTTCTCTCGCTCTCACCCCTCTCGCCTTTTTGACTTGATCCCCCTCCCGTTGCCTTTGTCTCTTCTTTCTGCTCTTACTCGAGCTTCTTCCCCCTCTCCAGGTTGTGTTCGGAACTCTGGTTTACTCTTTTCTGATCCTTCTGTTTCTCTCTCTTACCCTTCTTTGTTTTTTCTTAACCGTTTTTTTTCGTTTACGTCCTTCTTCCCCCACCCTTTCTTTCCCTTTGTTCTCCTTTCTCTTTCTTCCCTCTCTCTTTTTCTATCTCTCTTCTCTTGCTTTTATCTTCCTCTTCTGCTCTCAAACTTACCAATTTTTCCTTTAATATTTTCTTTCTTTTCTTTTTTCTTTTTTTATTTCGTTTAAATCCTGTTCTTCTATTTTCTTTAAATCCTGTTTCTAATTTTTCCTGTTTTAAATCCTGTTCTTCTTTTTCTTCAAATTTTAAAATCTGAATTTTTACTTTCCTGTTCTTCTATTCTTCTTTAACTCTGTATTTCTGTCCTGCACGTTATGCTTTTGTCCTCACTTATTTCTCATCGTGTAATCTCTCCCAGATTCTCATTTTCTTTCCTCTCTCCTAACTAGGTCAGTTTAAAAATACCCGTGTTTAAAAGATATAGTTCTCAGCTATCTGGCTATGTTGGTTCCAGCCATAAAGATACTGTATCTATCCTGGTTCCAACCGTTCGCAGTGATCTCTGTCCTATAATTGCCACGTCGTGGTGCCCACCGGACCCCGGCGCCGGTCCCGACATCGCAGTTCCCCTACCCACCGCGAATGGATGAGCACTCGATCCAGGTTTTAAAGACTCTTATCACGGTTCGCATCAATCACAAAAGGAAAAACCGTGCTAGGATCCAGGCTACCCCAGCCACTAGCCGTGGCACCACCACCAGCTTTAGGGAAGGACCTTCCGCCCTCTCCGAGCACAGCCCCCCGGGTGAAACCGGCTGTTTATATCCCTCAACTCAACCTTCCTCCCATTCAGGAGGTTAAATTCCTTAGTAATCCCTTGCACCTCACCTGCCCTTTTGTGCTAATGCAGCGCCCTTAAAGGAGTCCTGCAACAAGAGCCCACGCTTTTTTTGCTTTTTTTATTTTGGTTTTGCGCTCACACTTAGCAATGCTCAGGGCTTATTTCTGGGTCTGCACTCCAGGATTAATCCTGGCATGGGAACAAACCTGGAAATTAAACCCAAGCTGCTCTTTGCAAGGCAAACACCGTACCCTCTCTACTATCTCTTCAGTCCCCAGAGATCACATTTCTTGTCAAATCACCCAGTGAACGATTTTATTGACCCATGCATATGCAGTTTTTTCTTATGGGTGGCAAGGTTCTGTGAAATTAACATAATTAGAGAAATAAGTCTAAAAAATAAGTAATCTAAAAAAGTGAGGCAAAGTTTGATTGTTGGAGGCACCCATGACTAAAATTTCAGTGAGCTTCACAGAGAGCTAAGGACATTACACAGAATATTGTGACTAAGTACGACCCAAGGAGATTTTCAGGCAGTAATATAGCAGTCTGAGTATTCTCTCCTTGGCTCAGAGAATTGAGAAAGTCTCTGATAGAATAAAAAGCACCTGCAGCCCAAATCAGAGACAAGTCCTTGAGGCCTGTACTGTTGCAGGACTCCTAAGGGCCGCTGCATCTGCTCTGGATTGCCTCCCGCAAATCACTCCGTAGATAAGGGGGTAGTCTAAATGTGGCAGTTTATCCGACCATGTATGCTGTACTAGCTGGTATAAATATTCTCCCATGCTATCACAATCATCGTGGGACTAGCTAGATCTTACCAGCATATTAGCCTGGCCACGTAGGACACCTAAGTAATTAGACCAGAGAGAAATGCTGTTTGCTTCCAAGCAAACAAGCATGGCTCCCCTGATATACTCAAAGGCAACTAAAATATAAAACTACAATGAAGTAGAGGAGACTTGTGAAGGCTTGGAGAAATATTTAACTGGCATTGGTGTTGGTCAAGGTACAGAGACATGCCATCTCAGAAACCCCCTTCTCTACACTTCAAAAGCATTCCTAAGCAGATTTCGGCTCAAAACATTAGCACAGTAAAGGCCCTAGGTGAGGTGCAGGGAGGGATTACCTAAGGGCATTGGACCCTCCCTGCTTTCCATAACAGTGGGGGAAGGTCTGAGTTACAGGGATATCAACTAGCCGGTTCCCGCTCTCCCTTCCTTCTTCCTTGTGGGATCTGTCTCCTTGTGAGCGCTCATTCCCCTTGGAAGGCTTTTTCTCCTTTACACGTGGTGGTCGCCATCTTGGCCTACACGTGGCTGGGGTTCTAGCCTGGAATCCTAAGCATCGGGTTTTTCCTCTTGCTGATTTGTATGCCTGAACCTGTGATAAGTAAAGCCTTTTAAAACTGCATCGGATTCCTGAGTTTTCATCTGTTCCTCGCCGGCTCGGAGGTAGAAGGGAACTTCGCTTCCCGGCACTGTCGGGGACCCCGGCGGAGCGCCCCGACACTGTACCATGTGATCATACTCCACACTGATCTGCTCCCTGGGAGAGAAGGGGCAGTTAGGGACGTTGTGCATAATTTGGCCCTCTCCCCTACAGAAATGACTAGAAAATTTCATTAGTTCTATCTATTTTTGCACACACCTATCACCTTAAGTAGAGAAGAATATTAAAACTAGGGAATGGTGTCAAATACTGGGGGAAATACAAAGGAAGTGGGAGAACTATCTCTAGACATATGTCTTAATCTTACTGAATCAGAGGGTTAATAGATTGTGGATTTGAAATCAAACATCATGAACAAGATCTTGGAAATCTCTAATAACTTAGTGAAAGCAGTAGTTGAAGATGCTATTTTGTATCTTAGCTCTATTTGAAATTGAAAACAAAATCCTGAGAAGAAACACACACAGAGCAAATAACTAAACTCTCTAAAGACCTTGACAGTTTAATAGTATTTGAGGCCTGGAGTGGCTAGTGTGCCTGCTTGCACACAGTATGATTTGATCCTAATTGCACTACGATTCTCTAAATGTGGATGAGAATGACCCACAAGTAGAGACAGGAATAAGCTCTAAGCACACTTAGTGGAGTGTGGCCCCATACCAAACAAATATGTGGAAAGGTTTTAACAAATGTGTGTATATTTGTGTATAAATATACTAAAATATATTATGAATTACACTTACCCAGGTCAAAGTAAAGCATTCCATTGTGGATAAAAGAACTGAGATTTACTGTCTGTATTCCTCACCACACTTGCTGTCTACTTCTCTAATTACGTATTCCTAATTACAGAAAAAAAAGAAATGCCCTATTATGGCAGAGAAAAAAGACTGGGAACCTGATAATTCTGTGGCTGCGCTCAAGAAAGTTGCACACCTCTGAAAATAAACTTGTGAATTTTCTACCGCATAGCCAGTTAGGCAGTGTGGGAAGTCCCTGTAGCACACCTTCTTTTTTAGTTTTTTCACTACAGAACAGTGCTCAGGGCTTATTCCTGATTCTGTGTTCAAATTACCCCCTGGCATTGCAGAGGGGATTGGCTCTACTGCTAAAGGCAGTTTCCTAAAAGTCAAGTGCTTTAGCCCCTTTACTACTGCTCGGACCCCTGACTCACAGATCCTTAGTCAAATAAATGCTACATAAGAATTTTTTTTCATGCTGAAAAAAAAGACATCTAGATGCAGTAAACTTAGTTTCAAACAATATATAAAACAGAAAGCAGAAGAAACATTATTTAAAAGGGAAAATGTCAAAGATTAAGAGACACTAGGAAAAGAAGCAAGAAGAAATGTTTAAAAAAGTCATATCTAAGAGAACTCCAAATAATAACATTAGCTTCAACAGAAATTATACCAAATAGAAGTTATGATATATTGAAAATAATTAATGAGGAGCTGTTGACAGTGGTCAACATGATGAATGACTTAAAACCTGAGCTGTTGAGCTATGCAGGGAGGAAGCGGCATGGAATGCCTTCAAAGGCATTCAAGAAATAGCTAAAAGGACAAAGAACCTCCAGCTCCAGGCACATCTCTTCGACTCCACCGTTCTCCCCTGCATTAACATACCCCTCAGAGACCTGGGCCCTAGGAAAGCAGGATGAGAATGCTATTGGGGTCTCCCAGAGAGGAATCGAAAAGAGCTATGCTTGGAATATCACGCCTCACTCAAGTGAGAGAAGGAATCGGAGCTTCCACCTCCGTCGCTATTCCAGAATCAGGGACGCTGTCTCATTTGCCAAGGCATCGAAAATCAGATGGGCTGGACATGTAATGCGATTTGGAGACGACCTCTGGACTAGAGCCTTTACCGACTGGATCCCACGGGATGTCAAAAGATCGCGTGGCCGCCCACCTACAAGATGGTCAGACTTCCTTGTCAAGACCCTGAAGGAACGGTTTGAGGCTCTTCATATTCCTGAATCAACCAGATGCCATTGGGCTACATTGGCAAGTGATAAGGTCCAATGGAAATGTTACTGGCCCCCGCCTCCAGCAAATCAATGAATAACGGGATTCAAGTGATCAAGTGAAGTGATCAAGTTGACAGTGGTACATATGTTCCCAAGCACTGCTGAATGTGGCCCCAGAACAACAATCAATCGAAAAAAAGAAAAGAACAAAAAAGACTCCCAACCAATAATGCTCTACTCAGACATATCATTAATTTGATTTAAAAGGATAAAAAAAGAAAGAATTTAAAGTTACTAAACTGGTCCTCCAATAAATTCTTAATGGACTTATATAAAATATGCTTAGGAAAAATATTCACATAACAATTACTAAAATAATTGACATAAAATACAAGGACAGTTCATAGTGTGTTAATTAGTTTTTAACCTAATAAATTTGAATTATATTCAAGATGTTTTATATATCCTTTACAGTATTATTAATTCTTCTGAAGGGAATATTCATTTTTTTCTTATTTAAACTTAGTCAGACACACATTGCAAAGCCTGCCTTTGAAAAGCTTAAATTTCAGCCTGGTTCTATTATCCTTCAATAGAGTATTTTACTTTGACCTGTGCAAGTATAATAAGTAGCATATTTCAGTGTACTTATATATAAAACTTATTATAACCTTCCCACCACATTTACTGTCTATCTCTCTAATTATAGATACATAGCATTAAAATTTTAGTGACTCCAGTTATTCCTACTTCCTTTTGATTTTCAAAGGCAAGAGATAAGTCATTTTCAATTGGGCTTTTAGTCACTCTCTATGTTGAATGTGTTCTGCCATCAAGCCAGATACTGTAAAATTGAATGCCCACTCAGGAACAATTTCTCTTCTAGGTATTGACATGCTGCCTACATTTCTGTATACTCCAGTGACTTCAGATAGGATATAGTTCCTTTATTTGTTTGCATTTTTTACAGCTTATAGTTGTTTTGAAAGAGTGGTAATGCAGTATTCAATCATTTCACCCAACGGGACAGTCTCAATTAAATTAAAAATCTCTTACAATTGTGTATGCCATGCTTGAATTACTCATAACTAATAAACTACACTGGTTTTCTGGGAAGATTCCAACTAGTTATCAATTAGGATTAATTGAAAGAGCAATAGCTTCAAAGTGCGATTGGAAGTTTATATGATTGGGTGTACAGTATTACCAAACATATTAACCACCAAAGTGAGAATATCGTATCACCATTACCCCTGTCGTCCCATTCTCCTTAGTGGTTACCAAGGTGGTTACATTCCTTGGGAACTACCTTTGGTAACCTCAACTTTGTCATCTGAGTATAAAGAATTGGTTTCATCACTCATTTTCTGCTTCTTCACTTTCTTTATTTTTATACCACAAACAGATAGTGCAGTTTTTAATCTTTTTGCTGACTTATTTAACTTAGATGGTACCTTTAGTGGCACCTATGGTAAAGGAGAGGAAATATTTCATTTTCTTTTGTAACTATGTTTCATTCCATCATGTACATATGCCATGTCTTCTTATGAAGTTGAACATACATGTTGTGGAAACAAAAAGCTTATTTTATAGTCATGGAACTAACATAGATGTGTTAGCTCTTTTAGTATTTGTGTTTCATCTTTCTTGGGATATTCACTAAGCAATGAAATTTCTGGATTGTTTTTATGGTCTTATACCTCATATGTCAGATTCTAATTCTTTACTTAACTAATCCATTGAATTAGCTTAGTATTTTATATTTCCAGAATAAAAGCAAAATTATTTTATTATCTAAATATTTGATATGATATATTGACTCAGCATAATTCATTATCACAATGATGTATAAGGCTAGATATCGAACATAAAAATACTAACCTCAAATACAGAGAATAAATATCTCTCAAATAATAATACATATCTGAAATTAAGCATGATAGCATTCATTGTTGTTCACAGCACTCTATTTCCTTTTGTTCTAGGTCTCTGAATCCTGCTCAGTAGGTGTGCATCTCCTAACCAAGTGCAATGACTTGTCATTTCTGGGTTTTATATTATAAGTCAAATGCTGTTTTTCTCTTTCCTGTATGCCATTTGCATGTTCTTAGGTTAGAGAAACATACTTTAGTACAGTATCAAGAAGACAGTTAAGGCTATGCATTTGTAATATAGGAGTTCATTAACACTGTAACATTTACTCCTTGGCATCAATCATGTTACCTAAAATAAATCTCAATTGCCCTTAAATTGATTCTAGTTCCTTACACCCTAAAGAAGGGTCCCATTGTGGGACATGGATGGACCCAGGGTAAGCTGTGATTAAGCTCCCTCACCTCGACATGGGTCAGGCTAAGAGTTATAAGCAGTATAATTAGCAGTTAAGAGCCTGGTCATGGAACAAGCTCTGTTCTAACCCAAAGCTAAACAACTTATTTCAAACCCTGTTGGATTTAGGAAAAAAACTAACTGACCTCAAGACGGTAGTCTAGACTAAGCAGCAAGATGTCCCCAGGAGAATCTGCCCTTTGCCATGAGTCCAGAGATACCATTTTAAACTTAATCCTAGATGTAGATAAATGTCTGTATCTCATACTGTGTTTATACAAAATGGCTAGAAGTATTATTAATATTATTGTTTACCAGCAAAATAAAGTAGAAAACAGTATGCCAGGATTCTGCCTTTGTCCTGGATAGTTCTATTAGCTCAAGGGCAGGATTCCATCTCTGGGGAGAGGTACCTGGGTAGATTGCTCTGGGAAGGAGAGACTTTTACACCTTCCCATTGTTTCAGGATCAAAATTCACATCTTGTAACTTCCAAACCCAAACCATTTGGGATGGGATAACTAGCAGACTTTACTTGAAAGAGGGAAGAGAAAAAGAGAGAGGAGAGATTGAAAGGAAGAGCCTTTTACTACCAAAAGCCTGTTGTGCGTTCTTTTTGTACATCAGTAGGGGGGGAAAGTGGTTGTTGACCCTGAATGCTCCAGGGGACCATGCCAAACTCCAATATCTGTTGGGGACCCTGCTGAACCACAATATAATTTTAATTGTGCATAATTTTTTAAATTCTAGACAGAGAAAGTGAGTCTCTCTCTCTCTCTCTCTCTCTCTCTATATATATATATATATATATATATATAAACATAATGGAAAGAAAATTGGAAAGAAAATAAAGCTAATGTTATTTGCCATCTTTAACTTTCAGATCAATAAAGAAACTGATCATCCTTTGTCAATAAAGTGACACAAATTCACAAATTATCGAGGAAGCAGTAGCTTGCTTAAAAGGGTAAGGTGCTTTTACAAACTATTAACTAGTCATAAGAAGAAGTAATGTCAGAAAATATATAATACAAATGCTCAGAATTAAAGGAAAGTAATGATTGATGTAGAAATTAATAAGACACAGGAAGTACTATGAACATATATATGTAGACTACTTGTACAACATAAATGGGAAAATATAAAGTATGAACTTCTAAGACAAAATTCTCACTTCACTTCACTTGTCTTCCCATTGTTCATCAATTTGCTCAAGCAGGCACCAGTATCATCTCCATTCATCCCTGTCACATGTGAGTATAGCCCCAGGGCCTCTTCCACACCAGGAAAAAAAGAAACTCAAACCATTTGTTCAGGTCATGGGAATGAGGTTTATTATTGTTACTGTTTTGGGCATATCAAATATGACATGGGTAGGAAAAAATTATTTCTAACAGATCACTCATAAGTCTGTAACTAAGTGAATAAATAAAAGTTTGCATAAAATTAAGGTCCAGGAACTGATAGTTTCAATAGTGAATTCTACAACACTTTGAAACAGTCATTTTTAAGCAGTTTATGAAAATGTAGAACTAGGAATGTGCTCAGAAAAGGATTTTGTGATGCAAATACAGCATAGCAAAATCAATAATAAACATTAGAAAAAGTAAAAAATAATATCACCTGGTAGCAAAAAAGACTAAAAATATTCAAACAGCTTCAATAGTCAGTCATAAAATTTTCAAACAGACTTAGAATTGAAGACACATGCTTCCACATAGTAAGACCCATATGTCCATCTATGTCAAAGTATAGTGTTATGTTCAGTGTTTAAGACAAATAAAAAGCAAGGATGCTGATAACACCAATATTATTCAGCATAGTTTTTGAAATTCTAACCATATAAATTATGCAATAAAAATAAAAATATAATTCAAATTAAAAGAGAAGTATGGCTTTAGTTATTTACAAACTATATAACCCATACATAGAAAAACCAAAACCCCAGTAATATTCCACAAGATATGATAAAGATAGGAAAGCTTCACTATAGATAATCACTATGTAACATATTCACAATTCATTTTGGTGTTTTCTCAAACTTTCTCTCACAGTTGGTCTGTTTCTTTGTTTTCCATTGATTTAGTCATTACAGTGAGCTCTTTTTGGTCTGTGTTTTGAAGTCAAACACAGAAGTCAAAAACATACCTCAACTGCATTAGGGTTCGTAGAAAACCATGATCCATTAGAGTAGGCAAGTTCCTCTATCTCCCCTTTACATCTGGTCCTCAGTAAAGACCTGGGAAGGGATATGGTGTTTTTGTGACTTAGGAAGTATTTGGGAATCCGCAGTCACAGACACCTGGCCCCTAGCTGTGGACTGTGCATTTGAGCAAGCTGTGGGCAAACAGAGGAGCCATGGTTATAAGTGTTTCTTTGTGCAGCTGTTACATCTTAATAAACTAAACTTTTAATTTTTTTTCAAAACTTAGGCCCACTGAATTTAGTGAGACAATTTGCTATCCCAGTCAGATTGCAATAAGACACACTGTAATGGGCTTTTTGTGTTGTTTTTTGTGTCACGCCTGGCAGTGCTCAGGGATTACTCCTGGCTCTGCACTCAGGAATTATTCCTGGCAGCACTCAGGGGACCAGAACTGATGTCAGGGATTAAATCCAGGTCAGCACGTGCACAGCAAATGCCCTACCTGCTTTTGTCTCTGGTCCCTATAATGGGCTATTTTAATGTACCTCTTTGAAGACTGTATACCTAAATATCATCATAGTTTAAACTATTAGGAATTAGAACATAAATGATTGAATTTTTGGGTTGAAACAGTTCTGCCCATGACACCTCTCTTGATAACTCTGATTTCTTCTTCTTTGTTTAATAATAAGTAACTGTTTAGAAACCCATTTTCAATTAGGGTCTTAAATACAAACATTTTTACAGAATCTTAATTGATTTGATATCTTTCAGGTGTCATGGATGAATAAACACCGATAAGGGTGAATTTATTCAAATAAATCCTAAAAGAAATAAAGAAAAAAATAAAATTGCTCAGAAAGAATATTTTAATGATAAGTATTATGCAGCTTAAGTACTCCCATTCATTTAATTTAGGCCTTATGCTTTTTAATATTTTTACCTGATGGAATCATGCACTCTTACACCCTTAATAGGCAAGTTTTATTTGTTTGTTGATTGTAAAAAGAAACTCTAATCTTTACAACCTTTCAAAATTGTTCAGGGCAATTAAGCTCTAGAAAACTCAGAAACAAGGCCAGAATATGGAGTGCTCAATTTGCATATTCAAATTTCCAATTATGTGCACAGTAGTTTGCAAATAAGCCTTATTTTCTTTTGACTGAGAACTTTATGGTAGGGAAATTGCGGACTTGTCCTTGCAATAAACCAGGCATCAACAACAAACATTCTTCATAAGTGATGGGACTTATGAGTTTTATTTTTTGAAAAACAGAACCATTCCCACTAAATTGCAATACAAAAAAAAAAAATAAATATAAACATCCATTGTTTTATAATAAATCATTAACTATCATGAACATACACAATATGCTTATGTGTATGCTTATATTTTATATGTGCTTTTAGTACTATAATATCTCTAGAAAGTTCTAAATATAAATTTCTGAAATTTTAGTCCATACTTACCATCAGCTCATTGTTTGTCTTATATTAAATGCCATTAAATGTAATGTATATTTAGTTTCAAACATATATCTTAAATAAAAATGTTTTAAATTTTCTCTACTGATAAAATTTTTATTATTTAAATACTATTAGGCACAATGGAGGATAAATTTTCATCTTTTAAATTAGAAGTGATTAGAAATATAATTTATTCTTAAAATCATCAAAAATATATTATATAGACAACTAAAACATAGTAATAAATGGTACTAATGAATGAAACTAATAATGGAACTAAACTTGATTCATTTTGATAATATTATCCATCTTAAAATTAGGTATTAAATTAATTTTAATTGCAGACATGCACTCATTGTCTCAGCATAGACTTGATGTTTTAACTTTAAGTTACACCCTATCAATTGTCATTTTTATAAATTGCTATTAATTCATTGACTCCTTAAGGGATAAACTCCAATTTGACCTAGATTCAAGCAGTATATGGGTACTGATTTGAGAATGAAGAATTGTAAATTTAGTCTACAAAAGAAAGAATTAATATCAGGTATTGGTGATGGTGGTAGCAGGAGTTGTGTTGTTTCATAAATTCAGGAGCAATTAAGATATTGTGGCACTATCATAAAAGAGGAATGACAATAGTCTCACTAGAGCACAATTATGCATGGCTAAAATACAAGAAAACACAAGAATTAAAGAATCAGACGTAATTCAAAAGGAATCAGCATAATGTGCTATTTGGAGATACATAACAAGTAAAATGAGTATCACTGAAAAAATGAAAAGACAATTTTTAACACTTTGATGTATCTCTTTTTGCCCTTCTTACAGTGAAATATCTGATAGACCAAATGTATCCACACAGCAATAAATTGGTGGGAAAGTAAGCAAGGAGTACTCAAGGCACCTGTGGGGGCACTTCCTTCCATACTTGACAATTGAAGTGTTCAGTGTTTGGATCTGAGCCTGTGGAGTAATTGCCGATTTCCCTGCCATATTCTTTTCCTTGGGAGGCCTTGTGGTGTCAAGTTTTAACTCAGAATGTGCTCTAAAAGCACTTATGAGGTCTCACACATTCAATTCATGTATCCCTGACTAGTGAACTCTCCTTGCTCCCAAGATGTTTTTTGTTGAAGCCCTAACTTCTGATATGGAAGGGTCTGGAATTAAGGCCATAGAAAATAATTAGAACTTGAGTATCGCACCCAAATTCATGTAGAAAAGACATAGGAGATGTGTTTCCCTCTCTTCCTCTGCTATACAATCTCTTTCCTTTACATTTTACTTACCTTTTCCTCTATACACTCTCTCTCCTCTTATCACCATTCTTCTTCTACTTGTCACTTCTCTTTCCTCCTTTCTCTCCTCTCTCCATTCCCTGTGTCTTTTGCAGAAAGGACATTTTATTTTTTCTGGTGCCTGGCTCAGTACCAATACCTCACATACTTAAAACAGGCACTTTGCCACTGAAATACTTTCACAGTTTCCAAAACAGAAGGTTTTTAATTTTGTTGAAGTTCAGTTTTTTTTTTCTTTTTGGTCACCCCGGCAATGCTCAGGGGTTACTCCTGGCTCTGCACTCAGGAATCACTCCTGGCAGTGCTCAGGGAACCATATGGGATGTCAGGGATCGAACCTGGGCCGGCACAGGCCGGCCACGTTGTAAACAAACGCACTACCCACTGAACTATCGCTCTGTCCTCTGAAGTTCAGTTTTTGATAACACCTTTAATGTGTCTGAAAAGCCAATGTTAAACTGGAATCCTACAGTTGTATTTCTTTATTTTAGGAGCTTGGGCTATTTGCATAAGGAATTACAGTCTAATTTAAGTTAAATTTTATGATATATATAAATTCTGTGCCTGGATTACTTTTGTTTGTTTTATGTTTGTGAAAATAAATTATTTCTTCTAATTTCCTTTCTTCTTACTTTCTTCCTTTTGGCCTTTATTTCTTCTTTTCACCTTCATTCTTTTGTCACCTCCTTCGTCCTGCTTCTTTCCTTCCCTCCCTCACTCACTCTATGGTTTCCTTCCTCCCTCTCTTTTATCCAC
>JAJIBD010010461.1:0-16747 GCA_021461705.1 Cryptotis parvus
CTGCATAGGATTCCTGAGTCTTCATCCATTCCCTGCCAGCTTCGGAGGTAGAAGGGAACTTGTTTCCCAGCACTGTTGGGGACCCCAGTGGCGTCCCCGACAGCATATTATCAGTAGAAGGTTCTCATCTCGAGCATTTACTGATGAAACTTATAGGGGAAAGATCAGGTTTTCTCTTGATTTAATAGCATATGGACAAAAAATTCAATATAGTTCTTATTTGTCAGACATAATATTATTAAAAATATTATCTGGGGGCCGGAGAGATAGCCCAGCGGGTAGGGGCGTTTGCCCTTGCCCGTGGCCGGCCTGTATCGACCTGGGTTCGATCCTCGGCATCCCATATGGTCCCCCGAGCACCACCAGGAGTAATTCCTGAGTGCAGAGCCAGGAGTAGCCCCTGAGCATTGCCGGGTGTGAGCATTGCCAGGAGTAGAGCCAGGAGTAGCCCCTGAGCATTGCCAAAAAAAGCAAAAAAAAAAAAAATATCAGGAATGTGGTTCAGTGATTAAATGCATATGGATTCCATCTTTGACACAGAGAGAAAAAGAGAGAGAGAGAGAGAGAGAGAGAGAGAGAGAGAGAGAGAGAGAGAGAGAGAGAGTCAGTCAGACAGAGAAAAAGTACAAAAAATCTGGAGTACATGTTCTGTATGCAGGAGCCCCAGGTTTAGTTCCTGATACCTAAAGTTCCTCCAAGCTCAAGAACCAAACCAGTAATAGCCCTGGAGCATTATTAGATTGCTGGCCTCATACTATACCCTATCTCCCCCAAAGCTCCTGGTTCCTATTTAATTTTTTTCTAACCACCAAATTTCTTTTTCTCCCTCAGATACAAACTCTTATAATTTGGGGCCAGAGCGATAGTCCAGAAGGGAGGGCGTTTGCCTTGCATCCAGCGGATCAGGGTTCAATCCCGTCATCCCATATGGTACCTAGAGCACTGTCAGGAGTAATTCCTGAGTGCAGAGCCAGGACTAACCCCTGAGCATCGCTGGGTGTGACCCAAAAAAGCAAAAAAATAATAATAATAATAAAATAAAACCCTCATAATTTGGGGCGGAGCGATAGCACAGAGGGTAGGGTTTGTCTTGCATGCGGTTGACCTGGGTTCGATCCCTGGCATCCCATATGGTCCCCGAGCACCGCCAGGAGTAATTCCTGAACAAAGAGCCGGGAGTAACCCCTGAGCACTGCCAGGTGTGACCCCCAAAAAAAAGAGAAAAAAACTCATAATTTGCTTTTTTAGATTAAGTGAACTCAGTGAAATAATACGAGGCTCTTCCTTTCTAAATATTTTCACAGCAGCACAAAATAAACTAAAATGCACATGAAGGAAAGGAGTGGAAAATCTGGGCATAATTCATTGCTTTTTGACACTTAATTGCTATAGTTCTACAGTCGTATTCTGAATTGGAAGGCCCAGGAGCAGTATCATTCCTTATGACTGTCTAGGCAGGAAAAAGAATAGTGTTCAGTCTTGACACAGGCATCTGGCCCCCCTGCCTAAGTCTCAATATTCCAGTGATCTAGGCTGGGGCATCAGAAACATTCCCACCCATTCAACGTTGAGTGGGATAATGCCTACTTACACAGTGACAGTTTGATGTCTCGCCTGTTGTTGGAGACCCGATACGCTCCATAGCCAGCTAGAAATCCCACGCAAAGGCCACCAATCAGAGACGGAACACCCCCTGGAAAGAAAGGAGCATGGGGCCAGGAAGATCTCCAGGGGCCGGAGTGATAGTACAGTGGGTAGGGCATTTGCCTTGCACCAACACCCTGAAGACTTTGATTATAAAATCTGGTTTGGGGGGCCAGACAGACAGTATAGAAGGTAAAGCGCTGGGGCTGGAGCGATATTCCAGTGGGTAGAGGCGTTTGCCTTGTATGCGGCCAGACCCAGGTTCGATCCCTGGCATCCCATATGGTCCCCCTAACACTGCCAGGAGTAATTCCTGAGTGCAAAGCCAGGAGTAACCCCTGAGCAATGCCAGGAATGCCCCCCAAAGAAAAAAAAAAAGGTGGGCCGGAGTGATAGCCCAGTGGGTAGGGCGTTTGCCTTGCACGGGGCCGGCCCATGCCGGCCCGGGTTTGATCCCTGGCATCCGATATGGTCCCCCCAAGCACTGCCAGGAGTAATTCCTGAGTGCAGAGCCAGGAGAAACCCCTGAGCATTGCAGGATGTGACCCAAAAAGAAAAAAAAAAGGTAAAGCACTTTCTTGCCTCACACACAGCCAACCCAGGTTTGAGCCCAGATGGTCCCCAGAGACTTGTCAAGGGTGATCCCTGAGCACAGAGCCAGGAGTAAGCTCTGAGCACTTCCAGGTGTGGGCCAGTTTATTAAAAATTTTTTTTTTTTGCTTTTGGCCACACCCTGTAGCCTTCAGTTCTGGGGTTACTTCTGGTTCCTTGCTCAGGAATTACTCCTGGCCATATGGGATGCTGGGGATCAAATCCAGGTTGGCCACGTCCAAGGCAAATGCCCTACCCACTGTGCTAGCAAACCAGCCCTCAATTTTAAATAAAAACAAATCTGATTTGGGCGTACCTCTTCGTTTATATCCCAAGATGCTTCCAAATGTCAAAGCGGCTGCATAACCAAAACCAATGAAGTCCATTGCACTGGTGCAGTTCTAAAGCAAGCAAGAAAAGACAAGTTTTAGAAAACAGTTTGGAAGAGCAACCATAGAAAGAAACATTATTTCACACCACTGTGAAAATTATGCTCTTTAACCCACTAGAAAACAGGGGGGGGTGTGACAGATCTTCACATATCACAAACTCAGTAACTATCCCCCCAAATTCAGCATGCTCGAGTGCATCCGGCGGCCAACCCAGGCTCACTCTCCTGCCAGGAGTAATTCCTGCATGCAGAGTGAGAAGTAATCCTAGAGCACTGCTATGTGTAATGAAGAAAAAAAAAAGCAAAAAGAAAATTAAAAAGAGAAAAGAAATCCCGCTGAAATTCTGCCCAGCATTCCCTAAGATGCAGGAAAAAGTGTGCTGATCAGAGGGTGGAGGTATGGGTACTGGCCACTAGCTGGCGCTTGGTCCGCTGGGCCATTGCTAATATCATGCTGTCCGCCAAAGCGGGCAATGGTTGAGATTCTAGGATTCTAAAGTTCCTGACAACTTTTTAAAATGTAAGATTCTATCTTTTTTTAAAATCTTACCTCTTTTGCATTTATGTTTCTGATCTCTGTATATAAGCAGATAGCTTATGAGATTTCTTTGCATTTAAGAAATATTTTCACTGCCCATTATCTAAATGGGTCAACTAACCTGATAAACTGGGTCTCTTATTTCCTGCAGCAAGTGGGAACAAACTGATCCAGAGGAACAGAAAATGGGCTTGTGCAAAGTGCACAGGAACAAAATTGGGAGGAGAGGGGGGACATAAACTCACTGAAAAGGGGGTCACACTGAAAACTCCTCAATCTCTATGGGAAGAATCAAAGCTGGGCCCCTCAGCAGCATCCAAGAGGTGACACAGTGCTCAAAAGTCACGTGCTGCATGGATGGATAAACAAAGAAGATGCTGATTTTTTTTTTCTTTTTTGGGTCACAGCCGGCGATGCTCAGGGGTTACTCCTGGTGGTGCTCGGGGGACCATATGGGATGCTGGGGCTCGAACCCAGGTCGACCGCATGCAAGGCAAACGCCCTATCCTCTGTGCTATCCCTCAGGCCCCAGGATGGTGATTTTTTGAGATGACCATGTGCCAGGTACCATTCTAACACCTGACATCATCTCATTTTCATAAACCTATGAAAAAGCACAGAGCAGTCAAGATATTACCGTAACATCACTCAGCAGAGTCTTACGGTTTCATTCCTTTCTATTTCTTCCTTTCCTTTTCCTTCCTTCCTTTCTTCAGGGCTTACTAATGGATCTATTCTCGGGATCATTCTGGCAGGCTTGGGACCACTGGGGTATCAGGGATCACAGCTGGGCTGACCACAAGCAAGGCAAGCACCTTATCCACTGTATTATCTCTCTGGCCCTATCCCTTCATTCTGTTTTTGTTTGTTTTCAGGACAAAGTCAGCAGTGCTCAGGGGTTACTCCTGGTTCTGCACTCAGGAATTACTCCTGGCGGGCTCGGGGGACCATATGGGATGCTGGGGATTGAAACTGGATCAGCCACATTCAAGTGAAGTACCCTACCCTCTGTGCTACCCCAACTTTCACATTCTTTGTTTTTTTTTTTTTTTTTTTTCTTTTTTGGGTCACACCTGGCATTGCTCAGGGGATACTCCCTGGCTCTGCACTCAGGAATTACTCCTGGCAGTGCTTGGGGGATCATATGGGATGCCGAGGATCGAACCCGGGTTGGCCAGGTGCAAGGCAAATGCCCTACTCGCTATGTTATCACTCCGGCCCCATCTTTCACATTCTTAGGCCTTATTCCTTCCTACCCACTAACAATAATACCTCCCACTAAGTTAGCTGGCCAAAAAAAAAAAAAAAAGCAACTACATAAATGCAATCAGCATTTCTCAGAGTTTTAAATTCCTTTTTTTTTTCTTTTTGGGTCACACCTGGCGATGCTCACGGGTAACTCCTGGTTCTGCACTCAGGAATTACACCTGGCAGTGCTCAGGGGCTTATATGGGATGCTGGGGAACAAACCCAGGTTGGCAGTGTGCAAGGCAAGGCAAATGCTCTTATCGCTCTCCCCAAACCCAGCTTTAAATTCTTGATGAACCATTTCTACCTCGTCTCCCAGCCCAAAGTTTGTGAGCACTCTGCATTCACTACTTTGAGCTGTGTCCACAATGTGTCCTTGTCTCCCAGGACCAGGACTTAGAATCTTCAACCCTATGAATATCTCATGTTCAGTCCTACTTACTTGCTTTCTCTTTTTTTTTTTTTTTTTTGGGGGTCACACCCGGCAATGCTCAGGGGTTACTCCTCGTTCTGCACACAGGAATAACTCCTGGAGGTGCTCAGGGGACCATATGGGATACTGGGGATCGAACCCGATTCGCCGAATGCAAGGCAAACACCCTACCCACTGTGCTATGACTCGGCCCCTACTTGCTTTCTCAAAGACAGTAATTAGATCCCACTGTATGCTTACCTCAAACCTGAAGCCACGGCTCACTGGCTGTGTGCCATCAGGCAGATTCCTTAATTCTGCTGTTGCTTATTTTTTCCATAATTAAAACAAAATGATCTAGGACTGTGAAACTCGAATGTGTTAGATAACACTACAAGACACTGCTATTGTACCTGGTGTATACTGAGCACACCAAAACCCAGCTGCTCCTGTAGTGATTATGGCCCCCTCTAATCTTTACAGCGATCTTTAAGCCTGACAAGTACAAACTAAGTATGCGACTAAAGGAACAGTCCCTTAGTCTTCTTCAAGAACTGTGACGTAATCTAAGGAGGCAAAAATAAAAACTGGATCGAATCATTGCGAGTACTTTCTGTCGCACAGAGCAAATTCAGACAAAAAGCAATCAAGCAAGGCAGTCTTGCGCCTTTCGACCTGCAAAAATTCACCCCTTGAAAGCCAGAGGTTGTGTGATGTGTTAGGATCACCCTGAAAGCCAGCGGTTGTGTGATGTGTTAGGATCACCCCTTGAAAGCCAGAGGTTGTGTGATGTGTTAGGGATGTCCTGGGGGAGTGAGTGAGTGAGTGCGTGAGTGACGGGGGTGCAAGGCCCACGATCTGCCCTGTCGCAAACGCAATGCTCAATAGTCAGGGAGCATAGGAGCAAAATGACTTCATTCTCTTTTGTATGAAATCAGGTGTGGAATCCAAAATTCGGGGAACCTATAGAAAGTTTTCGAAGGCTACTACATTAAAAAGTATTCTCACATATTATCAGTAATTACCTACCTTAGAACTCCTCAAGAGTCATTTTTCGAGGGAAGCGGTGGGAGAAGAAAGAGAGGGAAGGTCAAAACCCGGGTCCAAGAGCCCCACCCACTCCCTCAGCAGCCCAGCTCAGGGAAGGTGGGGGGTCGGTGGCAGGGTGGGAAACTGTGGACCTCAAGAAGGAAGAAAATAGTGAGCGGAGAGAAGCGATCCTTTAGGAGAGCACAGAAGCCCCAGGAGAGCTCACCCATTCCGGGCAAATTCCTTCCAAGGTCTTCCGCATCATTATCTACTTATTTCTGCGTCTAGGCAAGAAAAGTTCAGGATAAGAAAGGTCCCTATAATGAGGTGTTCAGCTCACCTGCAGCCCGAGCGGTCAAGCGAAAATGCGGGAGCCAACTAAAAGTAAACTCGGTCCCTGATGCCGGAAATGGGGCCCACCGCCGGCGCCTTCCGATTCAGCGGCCACCTTCGCGCACACGCTGCGGGGGCCGCTGGTTCCGGGCACCGCCTTCCCCGCGGCGCGCCCCCGCGCATGCGCCACGCCCCCTCCGGGTCTCCGCGCAGCCCCCACCCGGGCCCGCCTGGCCAAACCGAGAAGCCGGGCGAGTTAATCCGCCCCGGACCATGTATGCTTATAGCAACTCAGATCTTTTGCACTCTCCAGCAGGCCGCCCCATTTTCTAGGAAGAGAGCTCAAGTTCTGATAGTTCTCTTAGGATTCATCTTCTAAATAGGGTGCCAAGGACCTAGCACAATCTTGTCTGGTTTCAAAGCCACCTTCAAGACCCCACTCTACCATGTTTTGGAGAGTTGGGGGATCTCTGATCGCAGAGTATCCTGGTACGATCTGAGGCCTTTAGTGGAGGTAGACTGTTTAAGAATTGAAGCTTAAATTGCCTTGTGCTGTGCCTGTCTGAAACTCACTCGGTTTTTACCTCCCTCGCTGTGTACTAAGTCCCCTTTCTCCTTATATTTACGACGGGGTTTCTTCAGATTTGAGGTGGTGTTTCGAGTCACGAAGCTGTCTAGGTATACCGTAAATGTTTAAAGGGTGTAAGTCAAACCCTGTTTAGATTGGTCTTTTTGCACTGTGCAGGCCAGTGAGTCCAGCGGGTGTTTGCCCAACACCAGGCCAACTCGGGTCCTATCTCCAGCATCCCATATGGTCAACCCAGCACCGCCAGGAGGGACCCTTGGGCATTTGCCAGGTGTCACGCAAAATGCAAATATAAAAGCACTGTGCAATAGCAGAATGGGTAGGGTTTTTGCCTTGCATGCAGCTGACTTGGGTTTGATCCCAGGACCCTATATAGTCCCCATGCATAGCCTGGAGTAAGCCCTAAGCACTGTCCCTTGTGGCCACTCCCACCCTCCAAACTCACCTCGGTTCATCTGTCAACTCCAAAGTCCAAGTCAGCCCTAGGGAGCATCAATCCTGAACTTCAAGGAAGCATTGTGGCAAGCAATGGAGTGCGTCAGGGTGGAAGTGGTTCTCTCTGCTCCTTTCCAATCTTTCCCTCCACCTGCTCCTCAGATCCACAAGCCCATTGCCTTCACCACCCTCCAACTGATGTAAACTTCCAGCAGGTACCTTTCCTGGGCTTTTTAAAAATGATTCTAGACGTCGGGGCCCGGGGCGGATAGCCCAGCGGGTAAGGTGTTTGCCTTGCATGCGGCCAGCCCCTGGCGGTCCGGGTTTGATCCCTGCCATCCCATATGGTCCCCTGAGCACCGCCAGGAGTAATTCCTGAGTGCAGAGCCAGGAGAAACCCCTGAGCATTGCCGGGTGTGATCCAAAAAGAAAAAAAAAATGGGGGCGGAACAGCCCAGCAGGTAGGGCGTTTGCTTTACGCGGCCGGCCTATGCTGGCCTGGGTTCGATCCCGGCATCCCATATGGTCCCCCAAGCACCGCCAGGAGTAATTCCTGAGCAAAGAGCCAGGAGTAAGCCCTGAGCATCGCCAGGTGTGACACAAAAGAAAAAAAAAAAGATTCTAGCGTGCATACCTTGCACGCTGCTGACCAGGTTAAATATAGAAACCTTGCACCTCATATCCTGGAAGCCCCTCAGGGGCCATTGCTGAGCACACAGCGAGGGGTCATCTAAAAACCCTTTGCCAACCAAAGGCGTATGAGAAGCTGGAGCATCTATTTAACCAAGGATATTTGTGTATGACGGGAATTTGGTAATCTTGGACATGTGGGACTTTATAGGAGAGGGCCCGAGAACGCGACGACGCTTGCCTTGCACTTACCAACCCAGTCAGATCACCACCACCCCATACGTTCTCCTGAACCCCACCAGGAGTGATCCCCAAGTGCAGACACAACCCAAAGTAGTGGGCCCTGAGCACAGCTGGGTGTGGCCCCAAAACTTAAAACAAGAGTTTAGGTAAGGGACACACAAGCTGTCCCTAAGAGGGGCAAGCAGCAATGGGAATCCACCTCCTCCATCAGTACTGCTTTCTGTTCAGGCGCTGCATTAGAAATTCCACACATTTTTAAACAGTATTAACTTTATTTAAGTAACAAAATCCTTCCAACCATCAACATATCACTTAGAAAACATTTCAGCCACTGCTCTGTTTGGCAGCCAGTCTTTTGTCTCTCTCTTCAGCAATGGTGAGGCGGATTCCTTTTCCTCGGGGAAGAGAAATCCATGGTTTGTTGCCCTTGCCAATCACAAAAATATTGGAGAGGCGGGTGGCAAAGCTATTGCCATTGGCATCTTTCACATGGACAACATCAAAAGAACCGGGATGTCTCTCCCTGTTGGTGATCACACCAATTCTTCCCAGGTTAGCACCACCGGTCACCATGCACAGGTTTCCAGTGTCAAACTTGATGAAATCAATAATCTTGCCGGTCTCCAGATCAATCTGAATGGTGTCGTTCACCTTGATGAGGGGGTCAGGATAGCGAATGGTGCGAGCATCATGCGTCACCAAGTGAGGGATTCCTTTGGTGCCCACAAAGATCTTTCTCACTTTGCATAACTTATACTTGGCCTCCTGAGGCGTAATGCGATGAACAGCAAAGCGTCCCTTGGTGTCATAGACCAGACGGAAATTCTCCCCGTTTTATCAATGCTGATGACATCCATAAAGCCTGCAGGGTAGGTTACATCGGTGCGGACTTTGCCATCTATCTTAATGAAACGCTGCATGCAGATCTTCTTCACCTCATCTCCTGTTAAAGCATACTTCAGCCTGTTCCTCAGGAAAATGATGAGTGGAAGACACTCCCTGAGTTTGTGGGGCCCAGTGGATGGACGAGGAGCAAACACCCCTGTCAGTTTATCCAGCATCCAATGCTTTGGAGCTGCCACACGCTTCAGGTGCTTCTTGGGTCCACGAGCCATGGCTCTACCAGGGACCAGAGATGACTTTCAAGGTGACTCCTGCAACCTGAAGAAATGCACAAGAAAAAAAATACATAAGATTACCAAAATCCAACCTGGGTTCGATCCCTGGCATACTTATAGTTCCCCAAGCACTGCCAGGAGCAACTCCTGAATGCAGAGTCTGGAGTAACCGAGGGTCGCCGGGTGTGACCCAAAAAGTTAAAAACAAATAAAACCAAGTAAACACACAAACAAATAAATAAATAAGGCCATGGCATAAAATTACTGAACATTAAAAGTGCTTTAATAAGGGACCGGAGCGACAATACAGAGGAGGGGGGGGGCGTTTTCCTTGCTCGTGCTGACCTGGGTTCCATCCCTGGCATCCCATATTCCCTCCCATTCCCCAAGAACCACTAGGAGAAACCCCTGAGCATCACTGAATGTGGCCCAAAAAAGCAAAAGGGGGAACCCTACTTTAGTAAGGTTATAAAATCCAGGAGCGAATTTAACAACTAGCATGTTTAAGCACATGCACAAAGTCCTAGTGATTGGAAAGAACCAAAACTATTAATTATAGACTTACTGCCTATTTCAAAGAGAAAAAAAAATGCTCGATTTTAGGTTAATGAAAATGCAAATTTCTTTTTGCTACCCTAGTTCTCAGGTCTCCCGATTTCCTTCCATAGGCCCTATACCACTCTCACACTTTAATAATCCAAGATTTTTTACATTGAACCAGAGAAAGGAAGAGCCAACCAAGAGACCAGCTGCTCAGCAGGACCTCATGGCTGCTGACATCTCTAGAAGATTTCTAGCCTAGACGTTATCTTCAAGTTATTTTCAGAAAATCAGTTTGTATCATTTCTCCTAGGACCATCCTGACTTTGGATGACTAATTCGTAAGAATCAAGGTCTTGAAGGGCTTATTAATTTTTCAGAGTATACAGCAAATCCTTAATTATTCTTATTCCGTATCAGTTAGCGCCTTTCCTGCAGTAAAAGTTTTAAGCACCCCAATATACATTTATTGTGCTAATTCACTATGGATATTTTGAGTACAAGCATAAATGAAGTAAGATACATTATGAGTCTTCCATTATGCATGGAAGACTAAGAGACTTGGAAGTTAAATAAAGACCCCCCAAATAAAAATATGAACATGACCGACTAAACAGACTTTAATAAAAGCATCCTTTTTTGCTGAGAACTGCAGGTTGACAATTTGTAGAAACTGTGTGCAACCTTCCAAAAGCCATTCTCTTGCTTCTTCCCCTCTGGAACATGCATCTGATCTCTCTGCCCTCACACTTCTCTAAATTTACATATGTATCGATCACTTGAATCCCGTTATTCATCGATTTGCTCGAGCGGGTGCCAGTAACAGTTCCATTGGACCCTATCACGTGCCAATGTAGCCCAATGACATCTGGTTATTTCAGGAATATGAAGAGCCTCAAACCATTCCTTCAGGGTCCTATAATACACAATACATATGTATTTCTTCACTTAAAAACACCATCTTTTGACCACAAATACAGGTTATTTTGTTTCCCTCATTGAGCGTTAAAACTGACTACACAGGTAAATTCATAAGTATAGTCGATAGGGCTACTCTACTTCTCTATTAGCACCTTAAATCACTAGCACTCCGGACACAAGGATAAAAGCTCAACCATCCTCGTGAATCCTAACTACAGTGTTCAAGAAAAAGGCGGTTAATCTCTTGCCGGCCCACTAGTCACTTAAGGAAGAGCTGTCACTGTCAGGGCCTCATGCTTCTGCTTCAACCATCTACAGTCATTGCCCAAAGACAGAGTCTGACATTCCAAGCCTCTAGGACTCCATACTTTCAGTGCTAAAATCGTTAGGACCCCATGAAAGGGCTAGCCAGGGACGGGCGAAGGAGCCAAAGAAGCCAGGGTGAGGCGGGGGAACAAGGTGGAAATGAGGGCGGGCCGATGGACAAAACGAAGGACGGCGGGGAGGAACGAGCAGGAGGCGAGGGCAAGAGGGAGGGGCGTGGTGGAAACAAGGCGGAAGGGGCGTGGCCGAAAGCGAGGCGGGCTGAGGGGCGTGGCGAGTCCGCGGCAGGCGGGGCGTGGTGGCAATGAGGGCGGGCGGAGCGAGGGGGAAGCGAGGCGGACGGGAGGAGAGGGAAAAGGCGAGGGGGAAGGGAAAGCCGGGAGCGAGGGGTTGGGAAGAGCTGGAATGGGGGAAAAGGGAGCAGGGGAAAGAGAAGCCTGGGAAGAGGGAACGGAATGGAGAACAGAGAGAAAAGGGAGGGAGTCGGGAACGGCGTGGCTGAGAGGGCGGAGGAGGGAAGGGGGTTAATATGGAGGAAGGACTGGCCAGGGCGGCGTGCAGAGTCCGGCGTTTGTTTCTTTTAAACTGCTCCACGCGGCCCAAACTCGCACTTTCTCCCGGTTTCCCGCCCGCTCCGCCCGGCGTCTCCTCCCCCACACCGAAGTGGGCGCCACAACTCCCGCCAACGTCGCCGCGTCTCGCCCCGCGTGGGCCTAGCGGCCTTGTTCCGAGTCGAGGGCTTCCCGGGTCCCGACGGGCCAACCAGGCCACTCACCTTGGGAGAAGTCCTCGTCCAGTGGGTTCTAGGCGAGGGCCGTCGTAGTCTCCGTGAGCGACACGCTCTCAGCGGCTCGACGGGGAGAGTGGCCCGCACACGCTCGGCGGCAGAACCATCTCACTTCCGCCGGCGCGCCGGGATCGCTTTATAGGGCCCTAATCCGGGGGCGGAAACTCCGCACACTAGGCGCGCGCTCATTGGCTGAGCCCGCCTGACACTCAGCCGTGCGCCGGCGTCCCTTTGGCTACGGGGCGCGTGCTCGAAGTCCAGGAAATCCGTGCGCGTAGAGCGCAGCGCCGCCCCGGCCGCTGGCGGGTCCCGCGCTTCCGCTGACGGACGGGCGCCCGCAGTGGCTTTTCGGCCCGCTTACTGGCGTCAAGGCGTCACGGATGAGGGCAAAAGTCGAAAAGTAGACCATAAACCAGTCTCAGCCCGAACACTAAATAACCAAATGTAGAAACTAAGGAACGCAAACACAAACGAGAACGAAATAGAAAGAAGCGAAAGTCATTATTTCAAAGGCAAAGAGATAAAATTCCAGGGGGTGACTTCAAGAAAAGGTAAAACGTGGATTTAGATTTGAATTCAGACTATATATCGATTTATAGTTAGGCCAAAAAAGAAAAAAAATCCCGTCCGGTGCTTCCGGTTTTCCTTTTTTCCGGTTACTTTTCCCGCGGAAAGGCAGTAGGGGGCGCTAGATGTCCTGATTTCCTTCGTCCAGGCAGCCTTGGCAGTTATTTTTCCAACGTAAAATGGTTTAACGCTTAGGAAACAGGGATGGCTGTGACACTTTGGAGTAAGTGGGGGGAACAACGCAGGGGGCCGTCTTAGACTGATGTACTAAAAGTGTAGTTTCGACACCACAACGTGTGGGCTAAGGAATATCTTAAAATATTGGGACAGGGGCTGTCGAGGGGAGTTCTTACAGGGCATAAAGAGGAATCCGGGGGCCAGAGATAGTACAGTGGGTAGGGCACTTGCCCTGCACCTGGCCCCCCGGGTTCTATGCCAGGCATCTCATATACATATGTGGTCCCCCAAACTCCGCCTGTAGTGATCCCCGAGCTCAGAGCCAGGAGGAAGCCCTGAGCACCGCCGTCTGTCTCCCTGCTCTAGCCCTACCATCTGCACCCATTTTAAAATATACTTGATGGGGCCAGAGCGGTGCCACAGCGGGTAGGGCGTTTACCATGCACGCGGCAGACCGGGGTTCGATCCTTGGTATCCCATATGGTCCCCGAGCACCGCCAGGGAGTAATTCCTGAGTGGAGAGCCAGGAGTAACCCCCTGAGCATTGCTGGGCGTGACCCAAAAAGCAAATAAAGATAGACAGACAGACAGACAGACGATCGATCGATAAAAAAATAGAATTTACCTGAGGACATGAGGTTTTTCGGCACGAAAACCAGCCCTGAGATGTTCCAAGGAACTGGGGGCTCTCAAATAAACAATGATGGAATGTTGGCCACTAATATTTAAGGAGTACCTATTAGGGCCCAGTTTTCTGATACTCTCATAAGCATTTTACAGGTATTGACACAGATATCAATACCTGTAAAATGCTTTACAGTTATTAATCTCGCAAATCCATGAGGTAGATACCATATCATTCTTACTTTGCTTGGGAGGAAGCGTTTGCCAAACATCGTGCCCACAGATGAGAAATGTCAGATCCAGTGTTAAGAGCGTATGTGCAGACTCTGAGGTTATTCTGATTAGGATGGAGCATTGTCTATATTATAAATGACAAGTCCATCGTCTATATTTTAAATACAGGAAAACATCTTTACTGGCACATAGGAAGTACTCAACAGATAGATATTACTGTTGTTATTGTAAGAGTACTCCAGTGCTCTCCAGAAGTATAAAATTTGGTTGAAGGGATTTGTTAGATTCATGAAACAGTATGCGTGTGCTTGTAAAATTGCAACATGGAACATAAAATACATTCATGAATAGTTCAGAAAGGGGAACAGTGATGAGGCAGTGGTTGGGTCTGGGTCTTCTGACAGTTCTTAAAATTCTACCCGAGCAAAACTCATGTCCCCATTGGAAAGCAGCCTTCATCTTGAAGCCGAATCATTGCATTTTCTTTTGGTGGCGGGTGGGATGAGGTGCACTCCTAGCTCAGTGGTTACTCCTGGTTCTGCACTCAGAAATTAGTCCTCAAAGGGCATGGAAGACCACGGGAGGCCAGGGATTGATTCTGGATCGGCTGTGAGCAAGGCAAGCACCTTATCTGCTTAGGCCGTTATTGCACTTTCTGTGTTTGATTATTATACAGATTTGTGTATTTTAAATTATCGGCAATTTTTATTAGCCACTGAAATGAATGATGGATGCAGTGTCTACTCTTTTGATTGGAGAAGGCATTTCTTTATTGATTTTATATAAATTAGATGTACAGCCTTGGCATAGCTCTTGCAAATGAAGAGGGTGCTGAATCCCAGACTGACTCTGGAATCAGAGGTCAGCCTCAATAGGGGAAGGGAAACCTGAAGTCTGAAAAGGGGCCAGTCGAAAAAAACAGTTGAGGGAACCTCATTTCAGGCAGCAGGAATGGCCTGCTCAGAACCCTTTGCTATCCCAGGAGAACAAAATGAGGTACTTGGTTGGTGCCGGGAATTGTATATTAAAAGAATGATTTGGTTCAGCAATAAGTTATGTTCACAGAGAATCAGGACACTTCTTGCCTTTGATCTTGTGTTTAAGTCATTGGGATATTGTGTGTCCTTTCAAGTTTAGCTGCATAGAAAATCATGGGGTGAGAGAGAATCTTTGTGTTTAGCTTTTTTTTTTTTGTTGTTGTTTGCTCTTTTTCTAGTATTTGGGACATAGCTGCCTGTGTTCAGCACTCTACCCATTGTGCTATCTCTCTGACCCCTGCCTTTGTACTTCTTTGAGACAAAGTCAACTTGATTAAAAGAGATGGGGCCGGAGGCGATAGCCCAGTGGGTAGGCTGTTTGCCTTGCACACAGCCGGCCCATGCTGACCGGGTTCGATCCCCGGCATCCCATATGGTCCCCGAGCACCGCCAGGAGTGATTCCTGAGTGCAGAGCCAGGAGGGACTCCTGAGCATCGCCGGGTGTAACTCCAAAAACCAGAAAAAAAAAGAGAACTTGATATGTTTTAACCTATGAGTCTTCAGATATCTTTGAGTAAGCAACCATAAGGGCCTTAAAATGGCATTTTTTGAGGAAAGCCAACTATAGTTCTTAAAAGGCCATCTTTTCTCATTACATTAAAGTTGCTCTGATAAGGCACTTTAAACATGTTTTAATACTTTAAGTTTTTAATAAGTATTTTATTATACCACCGTGAGATATACAATTACAAAGATGTTCACACTTGGGTTTCCGGTCATACAGTGTTCCAGCACCCATCCCTCCACCAGTGCCCGTCTCCCACCACCAATGTCCCCGGTTCCCTCCCTCTCCCCCCAGCCCCTCCTCCATGGCAGGTTCTTTATTTCTTTCCCTTTCTATCTCTTTCTCTTTTCCTTCCCTTCCGAATATGGATTACAAAACATACATTAAAGGGTTGTCATGTGTATCTTTTTGCTTCTATTTAATGCTCAGTTCTAGGTTGGTATTAGTACTTTCGACAATTGTTAGCACACTGTTCCATTTTCTGTCTTACCTAGCCTCTGACTCCCCACACGTTTGTGATAATTTCCACCTTTGACAAAACCTCCTGATACATGTTTCACTTGACCTTGGATATTGGTATCATAATATATACATATATATTTATGTCATGCAAATAAATGCAGTCATTCTATATATTTCTCCCTCCTTCTGGCTAATTTCACTCAACATGATCTTCTCAATGTCCATCCATTTATAGGCAAATTTCATAACTTCATTTTTCCTAACCGCTGCATAGTATTCCATTGTGTAGATGTACCAAAGCTTCTTTATCCAGTCATCGATTTTCGGGCACTCTGGTTGCTTCCAGATTCTGGCTATTGTTAAGAATGCTGCTATGAATATAAAAGTAGGGATGGTGTTTCCGCTGCATATTTTTGGCCTCCCAGAGTAGATTTCCAGGAGTGGTATGGCTGGGTCAAATGGGAGTTCAATTTCTAGTCTTTGGAGGAATGTCCATATTGTTTTCCAGAAAGGCTGTACCAGCCGGCATTCCCACCAACAATGAATGAGTGTCCCCGCTTTCCCCACATCCACGCCAGCACTTGTTGTTCTTGCTCTTTTGAATATGTGCCAGTCTCTGTGGTGTAAAATAATATCTCATTATTGTTTTGATTTGCATCTCTCTGATAATTAGTGGTGATGAGCATTTTTTCATATGTTTTTTTGCCATTCGAATTTCTTCCTTGTTGAAGTTTCTGTTCATTTCTTCTCCCCATTTTTTGATGGGGTTGTTTGTTTTCTTCTTCTTTTACCAGTGCCTGATATATCCTGGATATTAACCCCTTATCAGATGGGTATTGGGTGAATATTCTTTCCCATTCTGTGGACTGCTTTTGTATCTTAGTCACTGTTTCTTTTGAGGTGCAGAGCTTTTTAGTTTCATGTAGTCCCATATGTTTATCTTTTCTTCTAGTTGCTTTGCTAGTGATGTTCCACCTTTGAAGATGCCTTTAGCTTCAATGTCGTGGAGGGTTTTTCCTATATTTTCTTCAATGTACTTTATGGATTCAAGTCTGATATTGAGATCTTTAATCCATTTTGATCTGATTTTTGTTGGTGTGAGACAGAGGTCCATATTCGTTTTTTACATGTCGCTGCCCAATTTTCCCAACACCACTTGTTAAAGAGGCTTTCCTTATTCCATTTTGGACTCTTCACACCTTTAACAAAGATTAAATGATCATGTGTTTGAGATTGGGTGTCAGGATACTCAATTCTATTCCATAGGTCCACAGGTCTGTTTTTATTCCAATACCACGCTGTTTTAATTACTATTGCCTTGTAGTACAGTTTGAAGTTGGGAAAGGTGATGCCTCCCATCTTCTTTTTCC
>JAJIBD010010462.1:0-35370 GCA_021461705.1 Cryptotis parvus
CCTGAGCTGTGACATTTGTATTATCACACTCATTTGTATTTGAGTCTCATTATTCATGCAAAAATCTCTGATGAGGGCTAGAGTGGTAGCAGAGCAGGGAGGGCATTTGCCTTTCACACTGCCAACCTGGGTTCAATCCCCAGCATCCCATATGGTCCCCTGAGAACTGCCACAAGTAATTCCTGAGTATAGAGCCAGGAGTAACCCCTGAGCATTGCCAGTGTGACCCAAAAAGGCCAGAGGGGAAAAAATAAGCAACCTCCCCGGTCAGTATTTGTATGGGCAACTTCCTGTGCACTGCCGGCACCCAGGGCCTGTTCACTGTGACTGGTCTCTTCTCCCACTTCAGCTCTTTCTCGATGTAAGAACTAACAGAGTCTGGGGCCAGGCCATAAACAGTGAAAGCATTGGGAAAAATTGGGAAGGTTTTTCTTGTACATTTCTTGGGGTTACTCTTGGTTCCTGGCTCTGCACTCAGGAATTACTCCTCACGGCACTTGAGGGACCATATGGGATGCCAGGGATCGAACCCGGTCACCCACATAGAAGACAAGTGCCACATCTACTGTACTATCTCTCCTGCTACACACACACACACACACACACTTTCTTTTTCTTTCTTTCTTCTTTTCTTCTTTCTTCTCTCTCTCTCTCTCTCTCTCTCTCTCTCTCTCTCTCTCTCTCTCTCTCTCTCTCTCTCTCTCTCTCTCTCTCTCTCTCTCTCTCTCTCTCTCTCTCTCTCTCTCTCTCTCTCTCTCTCTCTCTCTCTCTCTCTCTCTCTCTCTCTCTCTCTCTCTCTCTCTCTCTCTCTCTCTCTTTCTTTTCTTTGCTTTTTTGGGTCACACCCGGCGATGCTCAGGGTTTCACCTGGCTCTGCACTCAGAAATTACTCCTGGCGGTGCTCGGGGGACCATATGGGATGCCAGGGATCGAACCCAGGTCACCCACATAGAAGACAAGTGCCAGATCTACTGTACTATCTCTCCTCTCCTGCTATACACACACACACACACACACATACACACACACACCCTTTCTTTTTTTCTTTCTTTTTTTTTTTTTGCTTTTTGTGTCTTACCTGGCAATGCTCAGGGTTTCTCCTGGCTCTGCACTCAGGAATTACTCCTGGCAGTGCTCGGGGGGACCATATGGGATGCCGGGATTGAACCCAGGCCGGCATGGCCTGGCCACGCGCAAGGCAAATGCCCTACCCACTGGGCTATCGCTCCGGCCCTCTTTTTTTCTTTTTTTGGGTCACACCCAGCAATGTTCAGGGGTTACCCCTGGTGCTTGGGGGACCATATGGGATTCCAGGGGTTGAACCTGGGTTGGCCTCGTGCAAGGCAAATGCCCTACCCACTGGACTATTGCTCCGGCCTCCCTTGCATTTTTAAGTCTTCCTTTCTGTTATCTAGTCTCCTCCCCTTTAGGCAGTCTTCCTTGTACTAAACTCCATTGATTCTTCCCTGTCCTCATCTGAGGCTCTTCCTTTCCCTCTCCAAGCTTTCATGCTCTTCCATCTACACTGTCAGGTCACTAACCTGAGTGCATGACCCCTCACCAGCTCAGTAGCTGACTGAGGCAGACCACGTACTCACAATAACTTTGTTTAATAATAATAAAAACAACAACAATGATGATGATGATGATGGTGATGATGATGATGATGATGATGATGATAAGAAGAAGGGTCAGAGAGAGAGTACTATGGGTAGGATGCCTTCCTTGCACACAGCAAACCCAGATTCAATCACTGGCACCCCATAAAGTCCTGTAAGTCCCATTAGGAGTGACTGCTGAGTCAGAGCCAGGAGAAAGCCCTGAGCATTAATAGGTGTGGCCTCTAAAGTCAAATAAAATAATAACAACAATCATAATACCTCTAATTGGTCTATTGTCTGGCTTTGGGTTGACATGTTCTGGGGTTGAGTATGAGGGGAGAGCCCCTAAGCCAACTCCCTCTTCACCCCACCGTGTCCCTGACTGCCAAGGGAGACACATAGAGCTGGGCTGACTCCCCAGATAAAATCCGGAGGGGTGTGGAAGGAGAACAGGAGGCTCCTCGGCTTCTCTCTGCCCTTATGAGCACCCCACCCCCTCCCCCATCACTCCTCAGACCTTCCTCTGTCTGGTACTCAGGTGACATTCTCCTCTTTCCTTCAGAATTCTCAGTTTTCCTTTTCTCCTCCTCCTACCCAGTGCTCCAGAGCTGACATTCTTCTCTCAGAATAACTGCTTGTTCTGTTCTCTGGTTGGGAAATCTGGTCGGATGCAACCTTCACATATGACCTCACTCCCTCTCCTTCCCACTCCTCCCGCGAAGCCTGCACCGTTTACCTCGAACTTCACACAACCGCCGCCTGTGCTAGGCTCTGCTTTGTCTTGCTGGGAACTGCGAGCCATCATTCGACGGGGGAAATCATGGCTTATTCCACTCTGCCCCCTCCCCCACCAAACCTCGTCTTCTACCACAGGGCAAGCATCAAGCAATGCCATGAGAAACACTCCCCAATGATTAGTTCCCCCAACCAATTCTAGTGCAAGACAGAGTCCTGTGAAATGTGAGCCTGTGCTGATCATCAGAGAAACCCTTATGGCATCATCCAGTTCTCTAACACGTACCATTAAAGTAGCATTAAAGATTTTACCACCGTACGTCTTGAGTTCCCCAAGGATCTGTAAATAATTTAAACGGAGCTGGGCAGCAGAAATCAGTTGCTTCAAAAGGGGAAAAAAAAAAGAAAAGAAAAGACAGAACATCAGAGTTATTCACTTAAAACTCAGAAGGTGTCAAAATTCTCCTTTGAGTTTTACAGGGAAACGCTCTGCCCTCATGGTGCATGCGCTGGGCCAGGGACACACCTTCTGTCGGGGTTCCAGGAGAGTCTGGTTCCTCTTCATGTGGAAGCTGATGGCTTTCTTGATGTCTTTGCCCTTCATGTTTCGAGCAAAGTTGGAGATATAAAGTTCTCTATTCCCCAGTCTTTCCTGCCATGAAACATTGAGGACAAGAAAGCCCATTTTTAGAAATTTTGGCCCTAGTGAAGAGCACCATTACCTTTTTGGGTCACACCGGGGCCAGGTTACTCCTGGCTCTGCACTCAGGAATTACCCGGGCCGGGGACCATAGGGATGCCGGGATCGACCCAGGCGCATGGGCGGCCGCGTGCAAGGCAACGCCCTACCCGCTGGGCTATCACTCCGCCCACCATTACCTTTGATTCAGAGCTTTTCTTTGCCTGGAGAACTGCAATTCTGAGCCTTTCACTCAGCACATGATAAAAAATAAGGAGGACGTGGACCCAAGGGTTACCTTGCATGGATGAGGTTCCAAGTTCTACCCGAGCAATTCAATTCCTTGAGTACAGCATACTATGACCCTGAGCTCCCCAAATAGATAGATGGACAGATTTTGTGAAGTGTGTATGTACACACACACACACACACACACACACACACACACGCACGCACGCGCCCTCATTCCGACTGTTAGCCTTAAGTCATTCTGAACGTTCACTACATCTGGCACAGTCTCATAGGCCTGGGGCTCTTTCCAGGCTTCAGAATGGAGCTACCCAGAAGCCTCAAACTCCCCCAGCTAACTTGCTACAGTACAGTTTCTCAGGACTCACTCTCCAGCTACCTGACCCTGTACATCAGGGCAAGTGCCAAGGATCTATTTCAATGTATTATTTTGATTGTTGTTGCTGGGAGGCGCAGCAGAGGAGCACCAAGAGCCATACCAGGAGGTGCTGGAATGGAAGTATATAGTGCCAGGTCAATCCCAGGGCTTCCGCACAGGCCAGGCATCAGTTCTATGGCATAAAGCTACACCTCTGCTCACATTTCTCTTTTTCTTTTTCTTTTTTTTTTGGGGGTCACACCCGGCAATGCTCAGGGGTTTCTCCTGGCTCTGCACTCAGGAATTACTCCTGGCGGTGCTCGGGGGACCATATGGGATGCCGGGGATCGAACCCAGGCCGGCACAGGCCGGCCGTGCAAGGAGCAAATGCCCTACCCACTGGGCTATCACTCCAGTCCCCCATTCTACTTTTTTCATTTTTTTCGGGGATGACTCCCACCTCAGGGCTTAGGGGCTGGTTATGGAAGTCTGTCTGTCCGTCCTTCCTTCCTTCCTTCCTTCCTTCCTTCCTTCCTTCCTTTCTTCCCTCCCTCCCTCCCTCCCTCCCTCCCTCCCTCCTTCCCTTCCTCCCTCCCTCCTTCCCTTCCTTTTGCTTTTGGGCCATATCCAGCAATGTACAGGGGTAGTCCTGGCTCTATTCCTGGTTCTGTGCTCAGGAATTATTTCGGGTGGTGCCTCAAAGAAGCATATAAGAAGCCAGGGATTGTACTCAGGTAGGCCACATGCAAGGCAAGAAGAAGCCTACCTGAATGAAATATTGCTCCAATCTCTCACCCCATTTTCTTTTTTATTTTATTTATTTTTTTTTGCTTTTTGATCAAACCCGGCGACACTCAGGGGTTACTCCTGGCTCTGCACTCAGGAATTACTTCTGGCGATGCCCAAGGGATGGTATGGGATGCCGGGGATCAAACCCAAGTCGCCCGCATGCAAGGCAAATGCGCTACCCACTGGACTATTGCTCCAGCCCCACCCATTTTCTTTTCAAATATGATTCTCCATCTGATTTTGATGCCCAGCCTGAACAGGGCTGTGATTTTAAAAAAATTTCATTTTATATTTCAGTTTAGTTTTGGGGTCATAGCTGGTGGTACTTAGGGGTTACTCCTTGCTCTGCACTCAGGGGGTCACTCCTGGTGGGCTTGGGGGACCATATGGAGTGCTGGGATTGAACCTGATTGGCCACGAGCAAAGGCAAACACCCAGTCTGCTATACTGTCTCTTCCGCTCTGTGACTTGGTGAGGAAGTAAGCAAACCTGCACAATATTGAGAACGTGGCAGGCTGGGGCATTCAGGAAAAGACCCTCTAAAAACACACAGGGAACGTTTCACACACAGTTTTTCCTGTTTCCTAGAAGACAGCCTGTCCAGCATAGCTGCCCACAGAGAAATGACAGGGTTGGTGTTACTTTATATACACAGGACTCAATCTCAGTTTTTTCCCTGGAGAATCTTAGTTCTGTCTGTAAGGACCCTGGAAGGAGGAAGCCTCAGTTAACCCTTGTCAGTTGCTATGAGCAGTCCCAGTTTTTGACTGATCCATCGATAGCCACCTGGAAGTCCAAAACTCCTGTCAATTCTTGGGCTCTTTCTGATAAATAGGGATAACAACTGTTCAACATAAAATTCTGCCCCCAAGTGTAGGCTCAGAGGAGGCTAAGATGATGGGAAATACCTAAGGCCAAACAAGGACGGGTTGATCCTTGCATCCTCTGTAACATTTTTCATTTAATAAGAAATGCAGAGTCTAATGATAATTCAATAGATTCAGAGAAAGCATCTGACAAAACCAGCCCGTAATGACAAAAGCTCTCAACGGAATGGGAGTAGAAGGAACCTTCCTCAATATGGTCAAAGCCATCTATACAGCCCATAGCAAGTACTATTCTCAATGGAAAAAACTGAAGATTTTCCCCAAGGTCAGGGACTAGCAAGCTGCCCACCTCTTCAGTTCTATCAATATAGTACTGAAGTAATGCCATAGCAATTAGCAATTAAAAGATACAGGACATCCAGCAGGATAGGAAGAAGCCAAGCTCCACTGTTTGCAGATGACAGATACTGTACTTAGGAAATCCCAAATAATCCACCAAAAAGCTTCTAGAAACAAAGGAATTGCATGCTACAGTGGCAGGTTACAAAACCAGAACCCAAACGTTCCTGGATTTCCTATATACAAACAATGAAAGAGAAGAGAGAGTGATTAGAAAAACAACCCATTCACAATTGTGCCTCCGAAAATCAAGTACTTTGGAATCAATTTAACTAAAGAGGTAAAGGATGTATGCAAAGAAAACTACAAAACTCTAAGAAATAAAAGAGGACATGAGAAAATGGGAACACAGGGGCCAAAGCGATAGCACAGCGGGTAGGGTGTTTGCCTTGCACGTGGCCAACCTGGGTTCAATGCCTGTCAGCCCATATGGTGCACACAGAGCACCGCCAGGAGTAATTCCTGAGCCAGAAGTAACCCCTAAGCATTGCTGGGTGTGACCCAAAAAGAAAAAAAAGAAAGGAACACATTCCCTTCTCATGGATTGGAAGGATCAATGTTGTCAAAACAGCAAAACTCCACTAAGCATTATACAGATTCAATGCAGTCCCTATAAGGACACCTGTTGCAGGACACCTAAAAGCCTAGGCCTCTGCATCTGCCCTGGATTGCCTCCTGCAGGTCACTTCATAGATAGGGGGGTAGTCTGAATGTGGCAGTCTTATCTGACCATGTATTCTGTACTGGCTGATATAAATATTCTCTCATGCTACCACAATCATCGTGGGACTAGCTAGATCTTACCAGCATATTTGCCTGGCCACGTTGGATCTCTAAGTAATTAGACCAGAGAGAAATGCTGTTTGCCTCCAAGCAAGCAAGTATGGCTCCCCTAATAACTCAAAGGCAACTAAAATACAAAACTACCGTGAAGTTGGGGCTGGAGTGATAGCCCAGCGGCTAGGGTGTTTGCCTTGCACGCAGCCGGCCTGTGCCAGCCGGGTTCGATCCCCAGCATCCCATATAGTCCCTGAGCACCGCCAGGGAGTAATTCCTGAGCGTAGAGCCAGGGAGAAACCCCTGAGCATCGCGGGTGTGACCCAAAAAGCAAAAAAAAAAAAAAAAAGTCATAATTTTTTTTGCTTTCTTTTTGGGTCACACTCAGCAACTCTCAGGGGTTACTCCTGGCTCTGCACTCAGGAATTACTCCTGGAGGTGCTCAGGGGACCATATGGGATGCCGGGGATCAAACCTGGTTCGCCGCATGCAAGGCAACTGGCTGTGCCGGCTGTGCTATTGAAAAAGAGTCATAGTTAACCTAGTCCTATACCAAGTCACTCCCAATGTGGGAAATTCTTTTCTTTTTTTCTTCTACTTTCTAATAAATGCTCCTACTTTACAGTTGTGAGTCTGAGCATCTTTATTCCTCAATACTTGCATTCCTGAAGAACCTGGGAATCGTGGACGAACAGAGACCCCGCAGACACTATTCTGCATCAAGCCTCCTCAAAGCCCCCCACTACGGGGAACGTCCATTGCTCACCACCCGCCTTGTGTGAGTGTCTGCATGTTGCCCATCCTTTAATAATAAACTACTCTCCTTACCTCGGTCTCAGTCCTTATTCGCCTAGTAAGAGACAGGCACAGACCTTAGCTCCTCCCCTTCACCAGTTACACCACCTCCCACAGCAAAGTGCCATTTCAAGCCAACACTCAGAAAGGAACAGGATCAGTACAAATTGGCGCATCCCCTCCCCACCCCATTCCCCCAGGGCAAGTTCATTTCCAAGGCCTTCCTGTCCTTAGAAGAACTCTGGAATGAAGCTGTCAACTGATTTCCCAAGACATCCTCCCAGGAACTGGGACTTTACAAAGGAGCCTGTCATTCCATCTGGAGTTGGCATCTGCCCCGCAGGGAGCAGCTGGGTCTGGATTCAGGCTCTCAGGGAGTCAGGCTGGGTGGGAGAGGGTAGGGAGGGAGATGGACAGGAAGGCGGCGACAGATGGGGAAGGGGGGCTCGACTCAGTCATCCTGGCCAGGGGCCAGCCAAGTTGTGAATGCCACACAGCTGCGGCGGGTGGGACCCCCAGCACCCCACCACTTACTCTATGTACTTCAGAGAGATCTTCTGGGGCTGGGCACATGCGTAGATCCGCTCCTGGATATGCAAGGCTGCCAGGCGGAGTGCAGAGCTACATTTCATTTCCACAGCAAAGCGCTCCTGGAGCACGTCGCTGCAGCTCTGTGGGAGAGGAAGGGAGCAGTCGGGAAACAGGCAGAGAGGAGCCACACTGCTGGTTCTCTCGCCTTGGGGAACAGCAGCTGGCCCAGTGCTGAGAATTGGCTTTTTTGTTTTTCGCATTCTTTTTTGGTGTGTGGGGGGGGGTCACACTCAGCGATGCTCAGGGGTTACTCCTGGCAGTGCTTGGGGAACCATATAGGATGCCAGGTATCAAACCGGGTTGGCTGCATGCAAGACAAAGCCCTACCCGCTGTGCTATCGCCTCCAGCCCCAGAACTGGCTTTGTTGATTCGTGCCCTCGGTCACTTTACTAAGACCCTCTGAGCACTCTTGCCCTCCCCTTGCCGAGTGAGGATGGATGGTCAATCCCACCAGGCAGTGTTTCCGTGAGATTTAGATGAGACAACACAGATGAAAGCAGGTATTGGATATAAACTGTTACACAGATTCAAAGCAATGTTCTTGTCATCTTCTGACACTATAACTGTAAGACTGGGGCAAGGCAACCCACCTAGTTCAAGTGCTCTCACGAGAAAATGCTTGTGTCTGGATGCCAGAGAGCAAAGACAAGGCCTTAAAAATGCAAAGCACATGCTCTACCACTGGGTTATGGACACCAGCCTCCAAAATGGCTCTTTGGCATCAGAATAAAGATGACATAAACCTCACCTAAGCAGGTAGTGTTGAGAGAGCACCAGCCTAGGGCCAAGGAACCCTGTTTTAGCTCCTCCAAAATAAAATACAATAGGAGTCATGGGAAACTCTATGACTTTCCTACGACTCAGTTTCAAAGCCTCTAAATCCAGGCACGGAAGCACCAGGCCTTTCCTTTTAACAATGCCAGTCTTAGTCCTCTACACGGAGGACTGAGCCTACATGTCACTGTGCTGCAAATCTCCTATCCTGGCAACTCAGTGATGGAGAGGGAATGGGGGATCAGTGGGCTCCTTCTCCCCCAGTTCTGAGCTGTTCTGCTGACTTGATCTCAAGTTCCAAACAGTTCCGCATATGTGTCAGGCGGACCCGGTCACCTGCAGGTAGAGGTATTCGAAGGCCACGGGGTCTTCCTTCAGGAGGTCCAGGGGGTCCTTGGGAACAAAGCACACCCTGAAGAGGCAGCGGTAGTCATGTGACTCCTCCCTTTCTACCACCTGCGATGGGAGAAGAGCTCATTAGTCATTAGTTAATCTCAGTGCCCTTGACTGCCCCACTCCCCTGTATTCTAAACGAACAAGCAAAAAAAAGATTTCCTTTAACTTTCATTTTGGGTCACACCCAGTGATGCTCGGCCATTACTCCTGGCTCTGCACCCAGGAATTACTCAGGGCAGTGCTCTGGGGACCATATGGGATGCCAGGGATCCAACCTGGGTGTTTGATGCATGCAAACCATGCAAGGCAAACACCCTGCTCTCTGTACTATTGCTCTGGCCCGATTTCCATTTTTATTGCTTTCAAGATTGCTACAACTTTTGACTAGACTCTTTCCCAAGTGTATACAAGTAAAGGCACAAATGAGTGACGTTTCCTACTAAACACTGTTTCCTGGTCTTTCCATTTGTTTATTAGCTTGTATTTGGGGCCACACCCAGCCTTGCTCCAGAGTATGATGGGGCTCATGCACCTTAAAACTCTGATCCTGTCCAGCCTGATCCTTGATCCTCAGCTGCCCTGACAGAGGACAGAGCCTGTCCACAGACATCAGCTTCTGTTGGGTCTATCCTCCCTCACAAGCGGGATAACAGCTGGTCCGCACCTCACTTCAACCCACCTCCCACTTAACTATCTTAGGAATTTTTTTAATTTCCCAGTGATGATAAAATAAAAGTGATTTTATTGTTTTGTCTGGGCAGGGTTGGTGGTGATGGGGGCGCCAAGCCCAGGACTTCACACACAGGAAGCAAGTGCTCCTCCATGACCTCCCTGGCCCCAATATAGAAGGGATTGGAGGGGAACGTTTGCCAAGGGTGTTAGAAGGCGTGTGATGAGAGTAGGGAAGCCATCTGCAGGAGGAGCTGGAGAGACGTACCAGGAGTAAAAGGCACTTGCCATGCTGGTGGCTGGCTGCCCCTGGCGTGATTCCACTCATGGTCTCCTGAGCACAGCCAGGAGTGTTCCCTGAGCACCAGCAGGTGTGGCTGCAAACGACCCAAACCCCCAGATTCATTGGTGATGAGGACAACTGCATTCAGTAATCCTCATTGTGCTTGCCTGTGTTTCCCTAGTTTAAACAAACTCTCCTTTCAGGCTGGAGAGGTAGTACAGCAGGTAAGGTGCTTGTCTACACAGCTGACCTGGGTCCATCCCCAGCATCACATATGATCCTCCAAGCGCCACCAGGAGTGATTCCTGAGTACAGAGCTAAGAGTAAGCCCTGAGCACATTCAGATGACCCCAAACAAATAAAAACAACAATAACAACAACAACAACAACAACAACAACAAAAAGCCGTTTCTCTATTGGTTCTTGATCTTTTTTTTCCAGCCATACCTGGTAGTTGAGGCACCTGGGAGGGAAGGTGGTTTCTAGCCCTGGCCCACCATCCCAATAGAGCCTCGAAAGAAGCCAGAGGAACCCCCACACCATGAGGACAGTCATTCTCAACATCCAGACTCCACAGCTCATCAGAGCTCCACCCAAGAGAAAAGCCGATTTCTCCCAATTTCACGTGGCCATTCATCAGTAAATGCACAAGATGAGAGCCTACTACTGAGAGTATACCACCCGCATGGTAGAGCCTGGCAAGCTACCTGTGTCGTATTTGATATGCCCCCAAACCAGTAATAATTATAGACCTCATTCCCATGACCTGAAGGAATGGTTTGAGGCTTCTCGTGTTCCTAGAGCAAGCAGATGCCCTTGGGCTACACTAGCATGCGACAGGATGTATGGAGATGTTACTGGTGCCCGCTCAAGCAAACTGATGAACAACGGGAAGACAAGTGATACCTGGTAGTGCTCAGGGGACCATATGGTACGTGGGGAATCGAACTTGGGTCAGCCGTGTGCAAGGCAAACACCCTACCCACTGTACTATGGCTCCGGCCCTGGTTCTTGAGATGTTACTCACCTTTGTCTTTGCTATTGGTAACTGTGAGGTCCACACCTGGTGGGACTCCAGGACCCAAGGCCACTCCCCTGTTGCTCAGGGGTCACCAAGGCGAGATTCTGGGGCAGGGCATGCAGTGCTGGGAAGTGAACCCAGGGCTTAGCATCTGAGAGTCAACACTTCTGCCACGGGCCACCTCCCAGCCCCTCATCTTCCTGATAGTACACACTCAACAGGAGGGGCCAAACCAATCTGTGCTTGACTTTCACCAGGATAGCCAGGGCCGGAGCGATAGCTTAAAGGCATGGAACACAAGCCTTGCCTGAGGAGCCCGCATGGACTTCAGGTGCCTCACGGTGCCCCGAGCTCTGCTGGCTGCTGAACTCTCAGACTGGGCAGTAGCCACTGCTGGGCCTGAGCACTTCCGGCTCGCACAACCAGGCCTGATATCATGAGAGCACTGCTGGGAGGCCCATAAGAACACAATGAACTAACTCAACACAAGCTGAACCACAGGACTGAGTGGTGGCAGGATTCGATGATGCACATGGACATACTGGACATCCCAGCCTCAGGAAGCAGGAAGGACGAGGCACCACAAGAAAGCCCCACTAACATCTCCAAGGCAAGCAGTTTCAGGAGGAAGGTCATCAAGGTTAGAAGTCAAACTGGGGGCACCGGAAATGTGCACTGGTGAAGGGATGGGTGTTGGAACATTGTATAACTGAAACCCAATCAAGAACAACTTTGTGTTTCTCCTGAGGATTTGAAAAAAAATAATAAATTTTTGTGTTTCACGGTGGTATAATAAAAAATTTTTTAAAAAATTAATAAATTAAAATTAAATAAAAAGATGGGACTATGTCAGCTGTGTCACTTTGAGTCAGTTACCTCCCATATCTCTTGGCTTCTGTCAGCACATCTGCAAAAAGGGACCCTGCCTGTCCCTTTGGGAGCTGGTGAAAATCAGATCAGAGTCTCCCAGTGAGCCCCAGGCTGAGTGAGCGCTGAGCCTTTGAGAGGTGGGAGAGCATGTCAGCTGAGTGACTGTACCCAGAGCATCTGCCGGCCCTCCTACCTGCAGGAAGAGCTCCCCAGAGCAGGACAGGGGAGGGGGTGCGGCGGCGCGGCCCTACCTGCTGGATGAGCTCTTCCTCGTGCAGCAGGTGCAGGCGGGAGATGTTGTACTGCTCCTCCAGTGCCAGCGCAAAGTAGTCAGTGCTGCGGATGGACAGCTTCTCCTTCACGGTGAGGATGATGTCCTGGCAGGCAGCAGAGCGGGTGAGTGAGCAGCCGGCTATGCACCGCCCTTGGCACAGAGCAAGGAGGAGCATCATCTCGTGGGGCAGCAGGTGGACAAGCACCTCTGCGGACTGAGCCTCACCCCAGGTCTGAGAGCTGCAACCTGACAAGGTGTGGTGGGACTGCTCCGGGGTCCATAGCACCCAGTGTCCATTACCCTGCTGCTCGGGGACCCAGTGCCTCCCAGACACCCCCTTTTTGCTTTATTCTAAAGGCCAGGTGGAAGCCTTTCAGGGGGACTCATGTCTCTCCCTAAGATCTCTGGACTCATCCCCTCTCTGGACGTGGCATCTTTAATCGCCAAGCAGACAGACTCAAACCCCTATATGTGATGTGCCCATGGGAAAATCACCCAGACTTTCCCGAACCTTGTTTCTTCTTGGGAGACAAGTCAGAGGGAAGAGGGCTGCCTTACGAGCAGCTGATAGGACGGATGAGAATCAATACAAGAACCTACAGTTTCCAAGAAGCATCTACGGAGACTTCTCCAGATGCTTCTTCTTGAGCACACTATAGTGCTCAGGCGTCAGTACTCATGGTACTGGGGTGGAGGGGCCATGGGATGCTGGGAAAGGAACCCGGGTCTCTAGCACACAAAGCCTGTGCTCAGCCCTCGGAGCCGACCCACGGAGTCCCTAACACTCACCATACCATTTCCTTTCCCTTTCCATGACTCTCATTTTGCCCACCCTGGTCTATCGGGAACTCTCTGGGCGTCGGGGAAACTTCTAGAAGATAGGTACCACCTTTCCCCCTAACTCTGTACTCCTCTACCCTGGAGTATCTCACATGGGGGTTGTTAAAAATGCAAATTGGACTGATTCAGCCCAGATAAATGCAGACAGAGGTCTGGGCTTTCCCCTGACACCATTTGTGGGTTGTTGGCTGCTGGAGTCTTTGGGGGAACAGATGAGTCACCAAAAAGAGGCAGGGAAGCCCAGCGGAAGGGCTTAGAAGGTGCAACAGGATCTCAGGTATGTTAGCTCCTGAGTCTCTATGTTTCCTCCATGAAAGAGGGAGAGAGAAAACATCTGGGGGGGTGTTGGTTGTGAAATTCAGAGAGAGCAATGAGATTGCCCAGGCAGAGCTGCAGGGCACATGGACCAGGTTCTAGAAGTCAAGACATTCTCAGTGGGAGAGAGAAGAAGAGACTCCTCGTACCTTCACTGTCGTGTTGGCCTCAAACTTAAAGGCTTTGGTCTGTCCATTCTCCAGGTACAGCTTGAGCACGTTGGGCATACACAGCAAAGAATTACCCTGGAAACACAAGGCTAGTGTTGAAGATGGCCCCACACTGAGGGGACCAGAGTCCTCCCCAAACTGTCCCCCCACCTCCCTTGCATCGTGGGTTGATGCCTGCTTCCGGAGACACCTGCACACAGAGACAGCTGTGCTTTGCTGGGGGTTATCTCCTAGACCTGAGGCAGGAGTCACGGGAAAGATGAGCAAGCCGCTACAAACCAAGGGTCACATGACGGTCACAACTGTCAGCTGACACCACACTACCGGTTGTCCCCTTGGTGCAATTCACCAAGTAAGCGACAAACATGCCCATGATTTTCCTGAGGCACTTAGGCCCTTAGAGACTCGAGGGAGTGTGATGGAATGAGGGAGGGAGAAGTTTCCGGATGCTCTGTGCGTCCAGGCAGCCCAACCACCACCTCAAGCTATGGGACCTCCTGAGGGGTCACTCTTGGGCCTTTGGGAAGGCATAGGGTTAGGGTTAGGGTTAGAGTTGGTCAGAACCCCTGGGGTGGAGCAGAGCAGGGAAAGTGCCCTTTGGAGAATTCCTGCCCCCAGAGGCAGACTCAGAAAGAGACACCTCTGAGTATTTAACTGTGAATACAGGAGGTCCTGGGCCTGTCCCCCAGAGGCTGTGAGAGGTCAGCTTCTAGAACTGTGGTTTCCAGCCTCCAGTTTGAGGAACTCTGTGGGGGCAGGGCCTGGAGGGGGAAGGATTGGAGGTTAGGGGGATGCGGGGATGGTATAGGTGTAAAAACATTGAAAACTACTGTTCTAGAGGATTTCGAGATGAATTGTCCCTCACATGAAAATCCTTTTGTCCTTGTTTTTGGTCAATTATGAGCAGTGCTCAGGACTTGCTCCTGGCTCTGTGCTCAGGGATCTTCTGGTGGGCTCAGGAGACCATATGAGATTCGGGGATCAAACCTAGGTTAACTGGGGCCAGAGCGATAGTACAGCAGGTAAAAGTGTTTGCCTCGCATGCAGACGACCTGGGTTCAATTCCTGGCATCCCATATGGTTCCCTGAGCACTGCCAGGAGTAATTCCTGAGTGCAGAGCCAGGAGTAACCCCTGAGTATTGCCGAGTGTGACACAAAAAGAAAAAAAAAAGGAAGACAAACCCAGATTGTGGGGCTGATTGGTGCCTTACCCACTGGCTCCAATGAAACTCAGAGTTTGAGATAATAAAGCTTAAGGGGTAAGTTTTAAAAGAAAATGACATTTAGGTCATTTAAAACAAAACCAAAAAAGCCAAACAAATAAGAAACTTACCTTAAAAAATAACCAACAAAAACTGATGGGCTTTCTAGGAAGAAGAGGGTCTGGGGAATGAGGTGATTGGTGATGACAGAAATGTCCAAGGCCCTTGGACATTTAGAGGTGAAGTAATTAGGCACATCAAAACCACAAGAGTTAGGACCAGAGCGATAGTACAGCAGCTAGGGTGTGGGCCTACCTACATGTTGGCCTACGTGTGGTCAACCCAGATTCAATCCCTGGCATGCCATATGGTCCCTGAACACAGCCAGGAGTAATTTCTGGATATAGAGTCAGGAGTAAACCTTGAGCATTGCCAGTTGTAGCCCTCAAATACCAATAAAATATCAACATTAGTGTGATCATGTGACATAAACTTCATAATAAGCTAATCAAAAAATAAATATGTAAAGGCTATACTAGGCTATATATACATATATATGAATAGATGGATGGATGGATGGAGGTAGGGAGGGAAGAAGGGATGGAGGGGATGGATGGATGGATGGATGGATAGATGTATAGATAGACAGACAGACAGACAGACAGACAGACAGATAGATAGATAGAGAATGCATATACTAGGGTATTTACAGAAGACCACTACCCATCGCTTTTAAAACTTCTCTTTTTTTGGGAAAAGACTCTCAAGCAGTGCTCAGGGGCCCTACAGGTAATCACTGTATCACTGTCTTCCCGTTCATCATCGATTTGCTCTAGCGGGCACCAGTAACATCTCCATACATCCTTTCTCATGCTAGTAGAGCCCAAGGGCACCTGCTTGCTCCAGGAACATAAAGAGCCTCAAACCATTCCATCAGGTCATGGGAATGAGGTCTATAATTGTTACTGGTATTTGGCATATCAAATATGACACGGGTAGCTTGCCAGGCTCTGCCGTGCGGGTGGCATACTCTTGTAGTCACCTCTAAATCCAGCATTTATTGATGAACTGCAGGTGAGAATAATGTTTCAATGCTTGGGTCCAGCAGTGCTGGGGCCAATACATAACTTCCAGTTAGTGCAGGTAATTTCATCAGCATTAGAGTTTATATTTTTCTTTTTCTTTCTTTCTTTTTTTTTTTTTTTTTTTGCTTTTTTTGGGTTACACCGGCAATGCTCAGGGGTTTCTCCTGGCTCTGCACTCAGGGATTACTCTTGGTGGTGCTCGGGGGACCATATGGGATGCCGGGGATCGAACCTGGGCTGGCATAGGCCAGCCGTGTGCAAGGCAAACGCCCTACCCGCTGGACTATCGATCTGGCCCTATATTTTTCTTTATTTGTGCCTATTTTCTAAGTATAATATGTCATTTCTTACTATTTTCCATTGTGTTTCTTTGTTAACAAAGTTAAGCATATTTCAAAAGTTGATTACTATTTACCTGTGTATTCCCAAGATGGTCTTATCAAAGGGAAAAGCTATCAACAAATTTCTTTATCACTGAAACATTATTTTTTTGGGGAAGGACAGCTGGGTGGTACTTGAGGCCATTTTTGGCTCTGTGCTCCAGAATGCAGTAATCGGCTCCCCTGGTTTCAAGATTTCTCTTACGTTGCTGACTCAGGCGTGGCAGCATAGTTCTGGGCCTCCTATCCCATCCCAATTTAGATCCATTTTTTTGCAGCTGGCTCAGATCAAAAGTGTCCTTATCTGATCTCTTCAGCATAAATGCCTGCAGTGGGGAATCATGACCATTTCAGCTTGAGACGCAAGTGCTCTGGCACCCCTCTGTAGAGCCCTTACTTCTCGCTTATGATGTTCAGCTCTTAAATGTTGAACGTAAATTTCAATTTGCTAAAGAAGTATGAAGCGTCTTCCCAGTCAAAGACACAGGGACTCAAGTATAGCAGACATCAGGTCTTTTCTGATGAATGTATTAGGCTTGCCTTGGGTCCTGTCCTAAAAATAAAATCCACCTTCCAAGCTCAGGTCACGCTGAGCTTGCCAAGAAGCAAGATAGGTCTGGGCTGAAGGCTGAGCGGACAACAGCTGAATCACCTGGACCCAGCTAAGTGCCCACGATTCCTGTCTCAGTGGTGTGAAGACCACCTAAGGGCAAGAACTTGGAAGTTTAAAAATCTAATGCTGATTTCTGAATTCAGAATGGCAAGACAGTTACAGGCCACTGGAGGTAGTAGCAGATGTGAAAATTATGGGGGGGGGGGGGGAGAGTCTTTTATCCAATAGCTCACACTAAAAATATCAAACTACAGCTGACATCCTCCCTTTACAAGTTTGTCTTCTGAACCCCCAGCCCTGAGTCTCCTTGTGTTAAAAAGATCAGACAGCATTTCCCAGCGGAAAACAAAAGGAGTGAGTCACACTGGCCCAGACGTCCATCTTTTCATATATCTGATCAAAAATATTTTCTCTTTAACTGTGTTAAGATTCCATTTTCGCTTATTAAAACACTTTTGGGGGCTGGAGTGATAGCACAGTGGGTAGGGCGTTTGCCTTGCACACGGTCGACCTGGGTTCGATCCACGGCATCCCATAGGGTCCCCCGAGGACAGCCAGGAGTAATTCCTGAGCAAAGAGCCAGGAGTAAACCCTGAGCGTCACCCAAAAATAAATAAATAAATAAACAAATAAACCACTTTCAGGCTGGAGCAATAGTACAGCAGGGAGGGCATTTTGCCTTGTATGCGGTCGACCTGGGTTTAATCCCTGGCATCCCTCCCTGAGCCAGGAGTAACCGCTGAGCATAGCCGGGTGTGACCCAAAAAGCAAAATACATATATACATACATACATGCATTCATGCATTCATACATACATACATACATAATTAGTTAGAAAAGCATTTCCCTTGCAGGGTGTTGATAATGACTAGGGACTTGTACCCCCAAATTTTAGTTTCAAGAGACTCAATATATGGCTTTTTTCTCTCTCTTTTGGGTCACACCCCTTAATGCTCAGGAGTTGTTCCTGACTCTACACTCAGAAATTACTCCTGGCAGTGCTTAGATGGGATGCCAGGGAATCGAACCCAGGTGGGCAACATGCAAGGCAAGCGCCCTTACCCACTGGACTATCGCTCCGGCCTCAGACTCAATGCATGTTATGGCTCCTTAAAATAATCAATCCCCAACACAACCATCACTACAATCAATAGATTTCCCTTAGAAGAAATACTAAATTCTAAGATTCAAAAAGAGAAATGAACTATTGGAATCCGTTGACACTTTAGGGGGAAGAGAATCACAGTTACAGAGAGCTACACCTTACACAGCCCTCCCTGGTTCCATCTGCTCTGTCCATGATACGCAGGTGTACTGCTGAGGGCATTCACAGCCCCTGGCAAAGCCCTGCACTACATCTGCATTCTCTCCTGCTGTGGGATTCCCAAGTCTCAGGAAGCTACATGCCAGGAGGCAGCTTCATGCAGAGTAACTGCGATCCCCGACTAGTGACACACCTGGCTATGTCCACTGACGAGCACTTCCTCGGCAAAGTGGACCTTCACGGATTGGTCCTCAGCCTGGCTCTCTTCTCCTCTGTCAGGAAGGATGACTTAGGGACTCCCTGCAAGACATTAGTGAGACACAATTTAGAACAGGGCTTCCAGGGGGAAAAAGCCAGGCATATCTTCCCATTTCTCAGCAAAAAATCTGACAGCAATTGCAGACTCAACTCAAACACATTTAACAAAGCACAATTCCTGTTAAAGATCTTGTGTTTTTGTCATATCCACCTATGCTCAGGGGTTATTCCTGGATCTGCATTCAGGGATCATGCCTGGAGGGGCTCAGGGAACTGACTGTATGTGGTGCCAAGGATCGAAACCCAGATCAGCCGCATGCAAGTGCCAGCTGTACAATCTCACCAGCATGAAAAACGTTCTTTCATAAAAGCCTAACCAAGACATAGTTGTATGTCTTTGAGAACAACCAAAGATTTGAAATGACTGAGGAAGGAAGACAAAGGAACTAGTCTCTGAACAAAGAGAAATGAATTCTAATACAAGTTCTATGACTCAAAAAGTCGTGGGAAATATCTCAAAAACTCTGTTGGAGGAAAATTAGCTTTGTGTGAGTGTGAAAACAAAATAACTCGGTATAACTGTGTCTAAGATATTGGTTCTCTTTGACCCTTATTTCCCAGCTATGCAGTATGGGAGTTGGACCAGAATACCTCCAATAATAGAGAAGTTCAATTTTTTTTTTTTTTGCTTTTTTTGGGTCACACCCGGCAATGCTCAGGGGTTTCTCCTGGCTCTGCACCCAGGAATTACTCCTGGCGGTGCTCAGGGGACCATATGGGATGCCGGGGATCTAACCCGGGCCAGCACTGGCCAGCCGCATGCAAGGCAAATGCCCTACCCGCTGGACTATCGCTCCGGCACCAAGAAGTTCAATATTTGTGTTTTGTTTTGGGGTCCCAACCCACCCTGCTCAAAACTTACTCCTAATTCTGTGCTCAGAGATCAGTCTGGGCATGTTGGTGGATCAAATGGGTTGCTGGAGACTGAACACAGGTTAGCCCCACACAAGGCAAGTGTCCGTTGCGCTATACTATAGCTCTAGCCCCAGGGCTTTCTGAACACTGGATCCCTGTGACTTATTCTTGACTCCTTTCTACCATTCTCAGCTTTCTTACCCTCTTTTTCCGGAGGTAAGAAAGTTATAATAGGTTGGTAAGAACACACGGTAAAGCTCTGGGCCTAGACAGAACCTGGATAAATTTTGAAATTTAATGAATAGATTTTGAATGATTGAGACCAAGAGGATGTGACCATTCTGGGTGAGATCCCAATAGTCTATATTTCATAATGATATTCTATAATATTGTATTCTGAGCAGTCATGTAGGATCTAGAATGTCTGACTTGAGTAAATGACCCAAGATTGTTTTCTGGACCACTTTTCTGTATGGCTGAGAGAAAAAGTACATAATAGTAATTGCAAAAAATAACGCTTTGGTCAGCAATAGACCAAAACCTTGAAGCATATAAAATGAACAAGGGACCCTGAAGCTTTAATACAAGATAACTGTGATTTTATTTTTGCTTGTTAGTGATGCTCATGGGTTACTTCTGGCTCTGTACTCAGGAACAACTCCTGGCAGTGCTCAGAGGACCATATGGGATGCCAGGGATCAAACTCAGGTCAGTAGCATGCAAGGCAAATGCCCTAACCACTGTACTATGGCTCCGGCCCCAGTAATTCTGATTTTTTTAATGGATAACTAGAACCTTGGTATGACAAATTTCTTAACTATGATTTAGTATCTCAAATATATAGCTTCCTTTAGAAAAATGTTAAAGATGGAGAGGGGAAAATATCGATGTTCCCAGAGTAGAGGTATAACCAAGGGGCGAACCCTTAACTGAAGATATTACTTTGTTTTCTTCTTCAAGCAGAACGACTTTTCTATCAGCAATGACAGGATTAGAAAATTAAAACACAAAAAATTAGTGATGAGAGGGCTTTGAATTAGTTTAAGGTCCGATACAAGGGAATCTATAAGGCTAAGGAACTTAATTATATGCAACAATTGGCATCACCCACAAAAGATAGAGTAGAAATATTAGGAGACTTAAGATGGTTAAGTATCAAGTTTCCAAGAAAAAAGAATATGGAAGATTAAGGAAAACACCTATTAGTTGATCAGTAACTCTTGGCAACATCCAACACAAGAGATGGTCAGAGAGCTTTTAGACATTGATTACTAATAACCAATATGGAGTTACCAAAAACAAGTCAGAGTCAACCAAGTTCATTTTTCTTTTGAAGATAGGATTCCACATTGGTAGGCCAGGCTCCTGTGGATATAGTAGCATTCCTTCATTCTTGCAAAGTATTTGATAAGGTCTCCTATAATCCCCCTGTGGAGAAGGCCAGACGATGCAGAGCCATTAGGTAAACTCAAAACTAGTTAACCTATACTCAAGCTCACTTCTATATTTAGCTAAGTAACTCAGGCTCCCTTTGGCTCAGTCTTCATCAATGACATTTAACATGTCTTAGATAAAATAGGAGGAAGTAGACTTATAAACACGTGAATGACACAGATCTACCAAGTCTCATTAGACCTTAGGTAGCAGAGATTTCTTTTATCTATTTATTTATTTGCTTATTCGTGTTTTGGGTCACACCCAGTGATGTTCAGGGGTTCCTCCTGGCTCTGCACTCAAGAATTACTCCGGGCAGTGCTTGGGGGGACCATATGGGGCACACCGGGATTAAACCCAGGTGGCCTCATGCAAGGCAAACATCCTACCCACTGTGCTATCCCTACAGCCCAGGGAGCAGAGATTGAGAAGGAAAGGTAGGGAGGTCAAGAGTGGAAGGCAATATTGCGAATTGAGAGAGAAAATCCATATAGAATTATCACCTTCAGAACTCAGACATGAAAAACTGGAGACAGAAGAGAGGAGAGAGGCAGAAAGGAATCTACAGAGACAACTGCCGCTGTCTCTTAGCCCAGCAGGAGCTGCCCTGCAAGAGTGGGGGGCACAGATGGTTCAGACTCAAGAGAGGCAATTCCAGGTAATGAAGGAATAAGGGGAAGAATTGGGAAGTGATGGCTGCCTGAAAGGAAAGAAGGATGGTTACAGCTGATGTCCAGTATAGCCCATGATACTCTGGACAATCCCAGAATGACAGAACTTTGGGATGAGGCAACATGACTTCATAATTTGACAGGCACTACATGAAGTGTGGAACTGATGACAGAAAAACAAAAAGACCACCTAAGCATGGGATGGAGGTGACGGTACTGAGCACCTGGCTGGAAGCTGCCCAGTTTTCGGTAAGCCACAAGTTTGACTCAAGCCAATACAGTCAGACATTGCTTAACATCATTTTGGGCAACAGTGGGCTACTGATACGACAGTGGTCTCGATATGGTATACCACACAGTTTAGGTGTGCTGTAGTGTGCGTCATTTAAGTTTGTGAAATTACAGTCTATGATAGTCACCTAATGACACTTCTCTCAGAAAGTGTCCCCATTATTAAATGACTCATGTCTGTAGTGGTGTGGTTGGACCTGCTAAAATGCTGACCCAGACTTGGGGCTCACAGGTACTTGTGGTGCATGTCAGAAGTGTATGCCTTGTTCCCCACAGTGCTCACAGTGGCTGACCATAGTTGGAACAATCTTTCTGGGCTCCACTAGTTGGAAGGATAATCATGAAATTGGAATCTGACCACAAAACTGTCACAGAAATGAAAGTTCATAGAAGCACCTCTTATGATGACGAGTGGATGGAGCAGTGTTTAGCCTGGAGAAATAAAGGCCATTCATATCAATCTTTTAATAACTATTTCATACAATGTAGACTATTTTTTTTTGCTTTTTGGGTCACACCCAGCAATGCTCAGAGGTTATTCCTGGCTCTGCACTCAGAACTACTCCTGGCGGTGCCGGGGGAACATATGGGATGCCGAGAATCAAGAAACACCCCTCCTCCCCCAGGTTGCTGTGTGCAAGGCAAACACCCTACTCACTGGACTATTGCTCCGGCTCCCATACTGTTTTGCAGGACTCCTAAGGGCCGCTGCATCTGCTCTGGATTGCCTCCCCCAAATCACTCCGTAGATAAGGGGGTAGTCTAAATGTGGCAGTTTATCCGACCATGTATGCTGTACTAGCTGGTATAAATATTCTCCCATGCTATCACAATCCATCGTGGGACTAGCTAGATCTTACCAGCATATTAGCCTGGCCACGTAGGACACCTAAGTAATTAGACCAGAGAGAAATGCTGTTTGCTTCCAAGCAAACAAGCATGGCTCCCTGATATACTCAAAGGCAACTAAAATATAAAACTAGCAATGAAGTAGAGGAGACTTGTGAAGGCTTGGAGAAATATTTAACTGGCATTGGTGTTGGTCTTTGGTACAGTGACATGCCATCTCAGAAACCCCCTTCTCTACATTACAAAGGCTCAAAACATTAGCACAGTAAAGGCCCTAGGTGAGATGCGGGGAGGGATTACCTAAGGGCATTGGACCCTCCCCTGCTTTCCATAACAATGGGAGGAAGGTCTGAGTTACAGGGATATAAACTAGCCGGTTCGGCTCTCCCTGCCTTCTTCCTTGTGGGATCTCGCCTTGTGAGCATTTATTCCCCCTTGGAAACTTTTACACGTGGTGGTCGCCATCTTGGCCTACACGTGGCTGGGGTTCTAGCCTGGAATCCTAAGCATCGGGTTTTTTCCTTTTTGCTGATTTGTATGCCTGAACCTGTGATAAGTAAAGCCTTTAAAAACCGCATCGGATTCCTGAGTGTTCATCCATTCCTCGCCGGCTTCGGAGGTAGAAGGGAATCCTTTTTCCCGGCACTGCGGGGACCCGCGCGCCAGCCCCCCGACACCAATAGATTTGTTTGAACAAGGACTAGCGGCAATGAAGAAGATGGAAGCGGGCTTACACCCAACCAGGAGGCCAAAAGTTGGGAATAGAACATTACGGGCCCCACCCCCTCCCCACTGCCCCATTCCCAATCTCCCCTTGCTCTGCCCCTGCTCCCTGATTACCCCCGTAAAAATATTAGAAACCTTATTTGTCACGAAAAAGAGGCAGCTACTATTAATTCTAAATAATAAGGATTCTCACCCCTTTTACGAAATGACCCCCTTTTTGTTTTTTTCTTAATTTAAAATGGGGATTTTTTTGTTGTATTTATTAAGTGGGGCGTTAACTGTGAGCCCGCAGTGCCCTCATCTATCAAAGGCAGAAAACAAACAGATGTCCCTGGTAGGATTTTCCTTTGGCAAAAATTAGACACATTAAATATTAGTGCTGCTATTAAAAGAAACCATACAAATACAATTATAGATCTATATAAGTAAACCAAAATTAAATTCTCCAAAGCCTAGAGATACAGTAACCGATGTTTTGACTATGCACTTCATTCATTTATTTATTTTTTAAGTAGGGGCTTTCATTTATTTTTTATTTATTTATTTTTTTAAGTAGGGGCTTTCCAGTAGAAGCCAGAAAACTTGCTAGGCAAATTCTAAAAGAGCTATAACACTGACTATGTATTTTGTATTTCCTGATCAATTTCAAGTCCTTTGAGGACCAGAAGAATCCATCCTGACCTAGATGAGCATCCTTGCTATCGCAAAACATAAATGATTGTGTCTTACAATCATGTAACTTTCAGTGTAGTCAAAGTTTAGGCAAGGCCCTTCTTTCTTATGATCATCGCCAACTAGTCCTTGTTCAAACAAGTCTACATTGTATGGGGGCCAGAGCAATAGTCCAGTGGGTAGGGTGTTTGCCTTGCACACAGAGACCTGGGGGGGGGTGGGGTGTTTCTTGATTCTCTGCATCCCAATTGCCTAAACTTCTCCGAGGCACTGGGACCATCATCAGAGCTAATTTCAGTGTTCTCTGCCGGGCCTCTAGAGCACAGTATCTGCATGATCTGTATGATCTACCTGAGATTTGCAAGTATCTCAGGGTGCCAAGAACACATGTCAGTTTTCTTTCCCTCTGTTTTGCATTTTTTAAAGGATGCGGCATATTTCCATCTTGTCTTACTTGGTAAGTTCTGTTTTGCCTTCATTTTTTGGAAATTAATCTCATAGCTGTCCTCTGTGGAGAATATAATCAGATAAAAATAAAGGAATTTTTTAACACCTACAGGGCCTTTTATAATACTTAGCTTTCAGTCTAGCATTTTTTATATCTTATTTCACAATATTTCATTCACAAATTTTGTTTAGGAATCTCCCATTTATTGGTGCAAAAGAGCACTTACATTTCTGGCAACTATCTTAATACTATTTAGTTTTTACTATTCTAGTTCCAAGAAAGAAAACAAAAGATAATACTTGTCAAACAGCGGAGTGGAAAAAAAAAAAACAGAGGAGTGGGCGTTTGCCTTGTACCCAGCGATCTGGGTTTGATCCCCGGCATCCCATATGGTCCCCAAGCATCACCAGGAGTAATTTGTAAGTGCAGAGCCAGGAGTAACCCCTGAGCATCGCCGGGTGTGACCCAAAAAGAAAAAAAAAAAAACCTTTGTCAAAGAAGAATAGGTATTGTCAAATACTAAAATGTAAATTTCTTTGTGTTTAGTATTGAAACACGAACATTTCAAACTTTTACCAATCAAAAATAGTTTAATATTCTACTGTGTTTAATATTCTACTTTAATATTCTACTGTCTTTAATATTCTACTGTCTTTAATATTCTACTGTCTTTAATATTCTACTAGTTTAATATTCTACTGTGCTTCATACCATTCCCTATATACTTAGAAATTCTTTCCACCCTATTTCTCTATTATAAATGTGTTTGCGCGTGACTGCGTGGTGTTTGTAATGCTAGCGACTTACACGAGGTCTCACACATACAAGGCATACAATCTACTGCTGAGCCATGTCCCTAGCTGTGTGGTGAGTGATTCCTGAGTGCAGAGCCAGGAGTTAACCCCTGAGCACGCTGGGAGTGGCTTTTAAAAAAAAGGAAAAATAATTTAATCTTCTATATCAAATGATGTGAAATGAAACTATTATTTCAAAATATGTAGAAAATATTCAGCAATTTTTTTTTTTTGCTTTTTTGGGTCACACCCGGCGACGTTCAGGGGTTACTCCTGGCTCTGCACTCAGGAATTACTTGTGGCGGTGCTCGGGGGACTATATGGGAAGCGGGGATCGAACCCGGGCCGGCACAGGCCAGTCGCGTGCAAGGCAAACGCCCTACCCACTGGGCTATCACTCTGGCCCTCAGCAATTATTTCTTGAATAATCATTTGACCTACTGCTGTGCGATGCCCTATTCACCACATATTTAATTCTTGTATTGGCACTTATTCTTGGGATCTCTGTTTTTCTCTACCACTACATTGATAAGTCCAACCTTTCATCTACTTCACACTATTTTAATGATTATGGCTTCATTTGTTGAAACTTGGTTCATCAGTCATCCTCATAACACTTAAACAGTTTCTTGATAAGTCTCACCTTGATATTCTTTATGAAATAAAAGTTCCATAGATAAACTGAGTTATATTATCATATATTTCAATATGAGAATAAGAGACACATGAAGAGTTTTCTCATCAAGAAACATGATAAAATTTCTTTTCACAATCAAAATTCTTTTTTCTAGTTTCTTCACGTAGAGGACACATCAGTTTTTGCCTCCAGGTTTTTCTATTTTATTTTAGTCCTTTGAAGAACATAAATAACACTTGGACTTATCAAAATTTCTGATTTCCAAAGCAATCATTAAGGTTACAGTGTTTTGTAATTTTTGTTTCACTTTATATTTCTTAGTCTCTCCTGAATAAAACTGTGCACTGACTATTGACCTATGTCCTTTTTTTTTTCCTTTTTGGGCCAATGTTCAGGGGTTACTCCTGGCTCTGCACTCAGGAATTACTAGTGCTCAGGGGACCATATGGGATGCCGGGATCGAACCCAGGTCAGTCGCGTCCAATGCAAATGCCCTACCCCTGAGCTATCGCCCTGGCCCTTATTAATTTTTTTTGTGTTTGATTTTTATTTCAGTGTCATACTCAGCTGTGCTCAGACTTGACTTCTGTCTCTGTGCTCAAGGATTATTCCTGGCAATGCTCAGGAAACCATACGTAGTGTTGGGGATCAAACCAGGGTTCCCGTGTAAAAGGCAAGTGCCTCCCCACCCCGTACTATCTCTCTAGCCCCCATGTACTACGAAATAACAAAATAAGTTTAGTCTATAAACATTAATTTCTGTGTTCTTCATCATAGTAAGTTTTAAGAAACACAGGACTACCTTTATTTTCTAACTAATGTAAAATGGCCATTTGAAGTTTCTACTCAACATCACATTTACTTAAGGGATAATTTTTACTTCCAAATGGTTGCTGGTTATAGTAGTTATTTCTAGTTATTTCAATTTTACTTTAGTGCAGAAAGAGATCATCAATATGCTTTTTTGGGGCCTTTATTGAGTTTCATGGTAGTCTGGTATTGATAAATTAGATAATTAAATAAAATATTAAAATATAATGGGTCCAAAGAGACAGTCCAGCGGGTAGGGCATTTGCCTTGCACAGGGCCAACCAGGGTTCCATCCCCGACATCCTATATGGTCCCCGGAGCACCGCCAGGAGTAATTCCTGAGCACAGAGCCAGGAGTAATCCCTGAGCATTGCTGGGTGTGACCCAAAAAAGCAAATAATAATAATAATAATAATAAAATAAAGTAAAATAAAATATAAACATGAAACCAAAGCCAGGCGACTCAAACTTATTTTTAAACTCCCGGTTAGCTTTCCCTTCCCTGTCCCACTCGTGGATCATGGATGTTTCCTTAGCTGGACCATGTGATCTTGAAGTCTGAACCCATATGTGTCCTCTGTCACCTCACTGCACAGGAGGTCTTCAGGCCACAATGGCCATTCATTGCCTGGCTGCTGTCTCTTTTCTCTTCCCTTCACTCTCTCTCTTGATGCCCCCTGCCCCGCAACACCACTGGGGGTACCATCTCATGGCTGAGAATTGGATGCTAACACACAGAACACAGAAAAAAGATTTACCGACGTGCAACGAAGAATTGTGATTGAGAGAGAATCTTCTGCTTCCCTGGAAGAAAAGAAAAGAGAACATTCATCATTCTGGGTGATACTGTGCATGTTTGAGTGGCTGAGTGAGTGGAGTGAGTGAGGGATCAAGTGTGTGTGTGTATGTGTGTGTGTGTGTGAGAGAGAGAGAGAGAGAGAGAGAATGAGAGAGAGAATTACAAAGAAACTCTTCAACAACCCTTCTTACTTCAGCTTTCTTGGCTCACAAAACTGAGAAGGACAAGAAGGGAAGCTACGGCCATCAAAGTCACTTAGTTTGTCTGAAGTGTGCCCTCAACCTTGAGGGAATCTAGTAACTCACCCCCTACCGTCACAGTGGCTGAATAATTTAGTCTATCCAAATAGATGAGAAAAACTTATCTATTTCTATGACCTAGACTAAGTTTACAGCCACCCCCCCAAAAAAAAAACCTATTAAGGGGAAATCAGGGGATGTGCCTAGTGTGTCTAAATCTCTGGGCTCAATCCAATACTCAGAACAAAGAGATAACCACTGGCATAACTTGTCTGGGACCGGGAAATAGCTCCTAGGGTTGGAGCAACGCTTTGCCCGAAGGCGTACCTTCATTAGCACCACACAGATTATCAAGCCCTTGATAATGAACTCTGAGTACTTTACCAAGAGTAGCTCTTGAGCACCATTGGGCATAATCCCCAAACACACAAAAAAAGAGAAAATATAGAAATAACACAGAAAACTTAGATTGTGTGCTCTATCAGAAAATTTAGGCTAGCCATTTGATTAAATAGAATAAATGAACGCAAATAACATTTATCAGATAAAAGCCAATAGTTGACGGTGCTGGAGAAAGGAGCAAACAACGTGAGTATAGTGAGTCCAATCGTATAATCAGCATGTAATTAGATTATATTCTAAATTGTACATCTACAACTTAGATTCCAAAAATAATCAAATCAACCCCATATCTGCCAAATCTTCAGTCTGCATTAGCTGACAGGACTCAGAACTGATTCAATCATATTTTTCCTTTTTTCTTTACCACAGCTACATAGAGAAGCAGTTTATAAGAATAATTTCATTTTACTTCCTGCAATCTGAAACTTTAAGCCAATTGCTGCCAGCATTTAATCTCAAATGAATAAACTCAACCCAAGGTTTCCAAGTGCCAAAGAGTCTTTTCCATTTTATGTGACAGTGGTATATAATAAATTTATATTATATGCTTATTTATAGGAAAAAAATTACATGAATTTTCCGAGGCTAATTCACAATAAACCAAAGCTTAAATGCTCTTCAAAGGACATTATGGGTTCATAAATATTTGAAAGAATTAGGGAGTTTCTTTTTGCTTGTTGGTTTTATTTTAATTAGGGAGTATTTTTAAATTTCAACCATTTAAAAAATAAAAAAATAAAATGAGGCAGTTGCTGCTTGAGAGAAGTCTGGACCTAACTAAATACAACCAGCGGAGGTGGGTTAGGTTATACCTAATACAACCATGGGAGATAGGTTAGGTTGCCCACCCATGCTCTGGGAGAACCTGGGAGACTCAGGAGGATGGAGGACAGTTTGAGTGTAGTACCTCAGGATATGGACGGCTCGTTCATAGGAAAGGTCTTCGGCAGGCTCGTCGTTCATCTGCAGAATTTGATCCCCAGGGAAAAGTTTGCCATGAGCAGAGCCTCCTATAGCAGAGAAAAGAAGTAACTGGTCTATTGCCCACGGTGGGGTGTGTGGGGAGAGAAACCCCATGTGCCACCAAAGCATGCCTGAGAGACGGCTTGATCCTGTCCTCATGGCCTTGCTCACTTCCATCCCTGGGTGACCCTGGGCTCAGGCTAGTACCTGCTACCCCACCCCTCTCCGGCTGTCAGGAGATGGTCCGGGAAAGACTGGCAGTTATCCCAGAATCGAGGTAACTACCTGATGAGTGCACCCTCTACATGCATCTCGAGGTAACTACCTGATGAGTGCACCCTCTACATGCATCTCCAGAAAACTCTGTGTGTGTGTGGGGGGGGGGGGCGCACGGGCGGGGGTGTAAGAGGGAATTAGCAGATATTTAACTAGTCCCAGATGTAACAGCAATCCACAGGTGAAGTATGCAGACACACACAAAACTTTCCCAGCCTTCTCTGCTCCCCGATACAGTCTATATTTTACAAAGTCTCAAACAAAAACAAATCAATACTTTTTTATTACTGTCTGACCATAAATTGTCCTTGGCGCAGAGTAGGCTGGGTAAAAGAGGAAGACCTGCCGGTTCTAACACTGTCTTTGTCCCCTGACACTGGCCAGGGAACCTCTCCTGAGACAGTTGGAGCCAGGTTGCAGAACAGCAGGACCACTTGGGGATCCCTCTTTCCTAGGACCTAAAGAAGGAGCAAAGTCTGACAGAATGAGGTTAGGACTAAAGGTCCCTTTCTACCATCTGGGGTGTAGCTTTTTCCGCACTATGTGAGTAGACAGAACAATGAGAACACTTCCACCCCCAGCCCCACACACACACATACAGAAGCCAAGTCCTCTCTTGATCTCCAGGAAGCTCCTACCTGCAGTGACGGCCAGCACCGTGAGAGGAAGGCTCTCAGAAACGTGGAATCCATAGTCCTGAAGGAGAGCGTCTTTGTCTATTTTTACTGTGTGTTTCACAGGAGCAAGGGTCTGGGCTGGGATCCCGGGAGGCCCATCAGCTACCTTAGCCCTGGATGAAAGAAGGATGTACAAAAATAATACAAATAAATGAAAGCAAAAGAAAACTAATTAGTGGCCACAGTCTGAGTTATTCATAGCATCTGGAGAAAGAACGTGCAGAGCGGATCTGGGTCTCCTCTTGCAGAGCGGATCTGGGTCTCCTCTTACAGAAAGCAAAGCACAAACACCTGAGAGAAAGCAACACGCACCGCAGCTCTAAGGTATTTCTAAAAACTTTCTTTGAGAGCAGCAGTGTTCACCTAAACACCCTCGAGAGGCCTCTAGAATATTCCAGGGGGCCACAGGTGAAAATGCATAAATGAGGGGCATGGTGAGACTCGGGGTCAGCCGGTAGAGAGGAGGCCCAGGAAGAAACAAGGTAAGAAGGGTGGGGGTGGGGTACAAAGCAGAAAAGAGATTGAAAAACAGTGTTCTACAAGCAGGGTGGTCTTTCTGCGGAGGCACCATGGGGCACAGTTACAACTCTGTTGGGTAGAGGTTATGCCATCAGGAACGATTTTTTTATTTTTAAATCAGAAAGGGTTTGTATCTCAGGGACGTATTTGCCCCCTGGAAGGGTAGTACCAGATGTCATGGTATACAAATACTGCCTGAGTCAGACACAGACACTGCCGAGTGGCTTACAGGTATGGATGGATGCAGGCACAGAGAGAGATGCACCTGGTGGGCGGGTGAATGGAAGAGAGTATGGGTGGGTGACAGCTGACTATGTGGAGCGTGGACAGACAGGTGGGTAAGCGCTGCGATGGGTGGACAGGTATATCAGGCAGGAGGCACTGCTTGTACAGAGCAACAGATGAAGAAAAACATGTGACGGCCAGGAAGGGCAGTTGTTCATTCTCTATGTCAGCTGATGAGCAATTTTATGAAGGTAGTGTTTCTTTGCTGAAATTTTGCTGAATTTATGATGAAGATCACTTGCCTTTCAACTTTCTAGTGTGACAGTTTCAATGTGAAATCCCAAATAATGAGGACAGCCTCAATATCAAATATATTTTTTAAATGTATCCTCTAAAAGCAGACGAGATGGAAGTTGTACATTCTAGCTTGCAAAAAATCAGCAAAGCACAAGCTGTTTTTCATTTGCCTGTGGCAAATGATTTTTTTTCTCTCTCTAAGAGTCAAAAGAGCGGTTCTTTCTGTGGAAGGTGAAATCATGATGGGATGAGGTGTGCATTGTTCTTATAAACAAAAGACATCAAAGAAGTAACAGCTCCCCAGGGCTCTGCAGTTGAAGTCTATCATTTATTCTTATCCATTTACCAAACACCATCAGGAACTCTGCCTAATGCAACAAGACCTCACTTATCTGAAAATCACATCTCTGTCGTTCATAACGATCTCGAATTTCAACAAGGGTCAGGAAATATGAAACACTGTCTCTGGAAATGCATGTGCCATGTCCAAGAGCAGAGCTTCACACACATCCATCACGGAGCACCTCAGAGCCTGGCTTAGCCCCAGTTCAGGCTGCCTGCACAGTCACCCGACTCACAAAGCTAGGAGACAGATTTCTTTTAGGTAAATATACAGGTAATAAATACCAAGGAGTGTCAGCAGGTAGTCCTAACAAGGAAAAAGAAAGAAAAAAATGAAAACTTACACAGTAAAACTCACACCTACTTCTGATTATGTTTCTTCATTTATTCATTTCATAGAGTGAGGGACTGAACTGGCCCAGCGCCCACATTCACTCTGCCACTGAGCCACATCTCGGACCCTTTGGACTTAAAAAAGCAAAAGCAAATAAGAAAAGAAAAAATAAAATAAAAAATAAGTAGTGATGGTAGGGCACTTGCCTCCATGCAGCCAACTTGGGCTCGACCCCCCCCCCCCCCACCCCCCAGCATCCCATATGCTAATATCCCTAAGCACCGCCAGGAGTAATTCCTGAGTGCAGAGCCAAGAGTAACCCCTGAGCATTGCTAGGTGAAGTCCCAAAACAAACAAACCAACAAAAACTCATAACAAAACAACAACAAAAAATACAAGACCTGTAAAGCTACAAAGGCCCCCTGTAGGGGCCAAAGCGATAGTCCAGCGGGTAGGGCATTTGCCTTGCACACGGCCAACCCGGGTTCGATCCCCGGCATCCCATATGGTCCCCCGAGCATCGCCAACAGTAATTCCTGAGAGCAGAGCCAGGAGTAACCCCTGAGCATTGCCGGGTGTGACCCAAAAAAGCAAAAAAAAAAAAAAAAATAAAACTAAGGTCCCCTGTAAACAGAATAAGCAGTTCACTGCACTGAAAGCCAAAATGAACCAACACGAGTGGCTTTGGAAGGGTGCAGGTCGGCCCTAGTCTCTGCTCCTTTTACTGCCGCAGGAGAGACGCTGAGAGCTCTCAAGGAGAGGAGACTGGTACGAGGAAGAAGCACAGGCCACAGAAAAGTGCCGTTTTAAAAATAAACCAGACGGTGATATACTCCAAAAAATGATAGAGGAAATGTCTGGGGCTAACAAAATACATTTAGTGACATTGCGAGATTCAAGAAAAACATAAAGCGGGTCTCTTGAAGCATTTAATGGTTCACTAAAATCAGACTGGGTGAGTGAGTATTGGGTGCTAGGCGATACAATAAAGGAAGCTCATACAATAAAGGAAGACACAATTGGGTGAAGCTTAGAATATGGTTGGGAAGACTTACTGAAAATGATAAGACCTAAGAAAAATATAGATTTTAATGTGATCTAGATGAAAAATTCTTCAGGTTAAAAAAACCCCTGTAAGTTGATTATTGTAATAGCAGCAGTAATAACATTATTACGTTAATGGTATTTACTGAGCATTACTATGCCTCAGGGAATAAGCTAACTTATTTTCACAGCCTCGCTCACTCACCCTCACACCCAACTTGGAAGGTGGCTATGATTACTACCCCTATTCCTAGCCCTATCCTATCTAACAAGAAGTTCAGATTTCACGCAGTCTTTAACAAGTGAAAAGTCACACAGCTGAGGTGAGGCGCAAACTGGTGCGACTTTCTTTCATAGATTCTAGTACAAGGCCTCTGAGCAGTATTGCCCAAAGGAAATACTATCCTTATCCAAGGCAAGATGCAATCACAGACACGTTTTCTAACAGCCTCACGATAAAAGGCAAAGAAAACAGGGATTTCTAGCCTTTATGGAGTTCCATTAAGAGGTGATGATAATCTTCCAAAACGAACAGTGGACATGAGAATATCAAAATCAAGGAACTGAAAGTAAGTGGGTGAATTATGTGAGAAATGTTATATCTTTTTTTTTTTTTGGATCACACCTGGCAATGCTCAGGGGTTATTCCTGGCTCTGCACTCAGGAATTACTCCTGGCAGTGCTCAGGGGACCATATGGGATGCCGGGCGGGGATTGAACCGGGTCGGCCGGGTGCAAGGCAAATGCCCTACCCACTGGACTATTGCTCTGGCCCCTGTTATATCTTAATAAAGTGACTGAAAATAGCACTTGTATCACTTGTATCACTTGTCTTCCCGTTGATCATCGATTTGCTGGAGTGGGCACCAGTAACATCTCCATACGTCCTGTCACATGCTAGTGTAGCCCAAGGGCAACTGCTCACTCCAGGAAGGAACATAAAGAGCCTCAAACCATTCCTTCAGCTCATGGGAATGAGGTCTATAATTGTTACTGGTATTTGGCATATCAAATCTGACACGGGTAGCTTGCCAGGCTCTGCTGTGCAGGTGGGATACTCTTGCAGTCACCTCAAATCTCGAGCATTTATTCATGAACCACGAGGCTGCATGATCAGCTCTTCTGCTGGGTGGAGCTCTGACAAGTGGGGAGTCCAGATGTGGAAAATGGCGGCCATCATGGTGTGGGGGGTTCCTCTGGCTTCTTGCAAGGCTCTTCTGGGGTGGCAGGCTAGGGCTAGAACCCGCCTTCCCTCCTGGGTGTCTCGTGATCAGCTGGGCAAAGGGAGAGCTGGTAGCAGCTCTGCCCGTGTATGTGATTCTCTGAATCAGCATACCTGGGCTGGGCTTGAAAATCCAGCAGGGGCTGGGGCTGGAGCCATAGCACAGCGGGTAGGGCTTTTGCCTGGCATGCAGCCAACCCAGGTTCGATCCCCATCATCCCATATGGTCCCCTGACCCAATAAGTCAATTAAAAATACTCTGGGTAGGGGAGGAAGAAAGCTTACAATACAGATATATGAAGAAAACATTCAGAAAGCTAAAAGCTCAGGGGACCATTTGGGATACTGGGGACTGAACCCAGTTCGGCTGCATGCAAGACAAATGCCCTCCCGCTGTGCTATCACTCCAGCCCTAATCAGAAAAACTTGTAATTCTATTTTACATGTCTATATACCCATTGGAAAAAATTTTTTTTCAATCCGGCCCAGGTATGCTGAACCAGAGACTCTCAGACATGGGGCAGAGCTGCTACTTGCTCTCCCTGTGCCCTGCTGCTCATGAGGCGCCCGGGAGGCATGATGGGGTCTAGCCCTGGCCTGCCACCCCAGCAGAGCCTCACAACAAGTCAGACCACCCTCCCCTACTCCCTGGTGCCGCCATTTTCCACATCCAGACTTCCCTCTCGTCACAACTCCACCCAGCAGATCAGACTATCATAGCCCAGTTCGCACGGCCGCTAGGTTCATCAATATATGCTTTATTTAGAGGTGACTGCAACAGTATGTCACCCACATGGCAAGCCTGGCAGGCTGCTCGTGTAGTATTTGATATGCCAAATACCAGTAACATTTATATTAGGTCATTCCCGTGACCTAATATAATGGTTTGAGGTTCTTTATGTTCCTGGAGCAAGCAGATGCCTTTGGGTTCTACTAGCATGAGACAGGACATATTACTGGTGCCTGATCTAGCAAATAGATGATTAATGGGAAGATAGTTATAGTGAGTGATATACCCATAGTCAAGCAAAACTTTATCGGATGAAAAGGGGTCACGGGTGGGAAAAGTTTCAGAAGTTCTGCTCAAGAAAATACTCAGGGAAATGAAAATGAGTTTAAAATTCAATGCTTTACTTCAACCTTCTGTTACCATTTTGACTGACATCCTTTTTTTTTTTTTTTTTTTGCGTTTGGGTCACATTTGGCTATGCTCAGGGATTACACCTGGCTCTGCACTCTGCAGGAATTACTCCTGGCAGTTCTTGGGGGACCATATATGGGATGCCAGGGATCAAGCCTAGGTCAACCACATGCAAGGCAAATGCCCTTCCCATTGCGCTATTGCTCCGGCCCCGGATCGACATTCTTTTAAGTAATAAATCCAAACAAAACACCTAGTATTATCTGTACTAGACTCCAAGTTCCATTTATTTATCTCTGTAGTCTCTAGGCCTAAGATCCTAGGACAAAGTATAAGCTCAAAACACTTTGGTTCATGAATATTCAAAAATATCACAGCTTTATTTAGAATAGCAAAAGAAACTGAAAACAACCTAATAGGTAAAAG
>JAJIBD010010463.1:0-55369 GCA_021461705.1 Cryptotis parvus
TTAGTGTGTGATCACGTGTGTAAGAGTTGTGTGTGATCATGTGTGTAAGGGTTGTGTGTGATCGCGTGTGTAAGGGTTGTGTGTGATCACGCGTGTAAGGGTTAGTGTGTGATCACGTGTGTAAGGGTTAGTGTGTGATCACGTGTGTAAGGGTTAGTGTGTGATCACGTGTGTAAGGGTTAGTGTGATCACGCGTGTAAGGGTTAGTGTGTGATCACGTGTGTAAGGGTTAGTGTGTGATCACGTGTGTAGAGGTTAGTGTGTGATCACGTGTGTAAGGGTTAGTGTGATCACGTGTGTAAGGTTAGTGTGTGAGGGTGCTGGGAGGTTTTCGTGCTCATTCTCCCTTTCCCTTCCCTCTGCTGATGACATGGTGATGTAAGCTGGGACGTGGTGCTTGTGGGGTGCATGTGTGAGTCTCTGTGTGTTTGTGTGTGTGTGTGTGTGAAGAGAGAGAGAGAGAGAGGAGAGAGAGAGAGAGAGAGAGAGAGAGAGAGAGAGAGAGAGAGAGAGAGGTGTTCACCGCCTGGCTTGCGGGTCTCTCCCTCACTCCAGTGGCTCCAGGGCTCGGGCGGCAGAGCCGGGACTGGCGTATGTGGGCAGCCCTGGGGACAGAACTCGGGCCGCTCATTTGCAAGGCAGGTGCCTTCGGCCTCTGAGCCCAGCCGAGCGGAAAGAGCGGTTGCTGCAGCGTGCCCCCACTTCCTGTGGCAAGGGCCTTTTATGAGCCCCCCGGGCTCTGGGCCCTGTCACCCTGTGCATAAGATGTGTGCGTGCTGTCCACCGTCCTGTCCTGTGGCCTCCTGGACACGCCCAGTAAGTGGCCCTAGGCGAGGGCCTGTGAAGAGGCTGCCCTGGGCGGTGTGTGGACTCCCATTGCTTGCCCGTGGGAAGCCTCAGCAGGCCTCTGACAGCCAGGTGGGGCGACAGGAAGCAGCTGCTCCCTCTCCTTCCTGCAGGCGGACCCGGTGTCTGCTGGAGGCTTTGGTGTGGGAAGGGGCGCACTTCCCCGGGGCCTGTGAGTCAGCCTCGGGTCCAGGCACACCGTGCAGAGGTGCAGTGGGCGCCCAGAATCCAGAGTGGCCCCCAGGCTCTGCGCGGGGTGAGCCCTCCCCTGCTCCCCATGTCTGTGCTCTCTTGCTCCTGACCCTCTTGTCCCCATCTTTGTTGCCAAGACCCCAGGCACGGGCTGGAGCTTGTCTGTGATTCTTGCAGGGACGCCTTGCCAGTCGTGGCGCTGGCACACAGGCGCACACACTCTCCACAGCACCAGAAGCCAGGGACGGAGCTCAGCGCATGGGCAGCTCCAGGGTTAAACTCAGGGCCTCCTGCTTCTCAGGCAGGTGCTTTAAGCCACCGTATCTCCTGCCTTCAAGCTGTCTCCCCTGCAGCCTCTCCTGGTTGCAAGGAGGATTTGGGGGGAGCCAGGGGCCAGAGAGGCATGGGGCGGGGGAGGTGGGAAACCAGGAGACGGACTGGGAAGACCAGTTTGGCCAGGACCAATGACTCCTCTTCTTTGAGCCTCAGTTTCCCCATTATAAAACCCAGCATCAGACTCCCCCTGCAGAGTGGCTGCGCCCTGGAGGTGGCGTGGTGGAGGGGCCCAACTTGGTCCTGACTCTGGTGCACCTGCGCCTCGCTGCTCCCTCTGCCCAGGGCCTGGTGGGCGAGGCCGCCCCCTACCCCACCTCACAGGAGCTGGGAGATCACCCCGAGGCTGGGGCTGGGGTGCCCAAAGAAACCTGAGCCCAGGAGGTCCAGAGGTGTCCTGCCCGTCAAGCGCTCCTCACCTGGGACTGAGGGTGGTCCCAGGGGGCTGCTGTCCCAGCCGTTCCTGGGACCCCGGGTAGAAGGCTTGAGGTGGTCCTGCAGCACAGGTTCTCCAGGTCGGGGGCCTCTGAGAGGATGAGGCCCGGCCTGGCTGAGCAGGAGCTGTATCCGCCAAGGCCCCAGAGGGTGGGGTACCCCCCCTCTGTGGGGTCACGCGATCCTTACCTGCCCAGACAGGACACTCTCTCTTGGGTACCCTGCCGGGGTGTACCTCTCTCCTGTCCCCACGCAGTTGGCGGCCTTCCACCTGTCGGGGCCCTGGCCAGCAGCCCCGGCATGAGTGAGGGAGACCTAGATCTTGCCGGACTTCATCCCTGCGAAAAAGGAGAGGGATGGACTTGGGAGAAACTCTGCCTTGCCCTGCTGAGAAAGGGAAGAAAGAAAGACACCAACCAGCGGGGAGAGAGCAGGCCCCTTTTACTGAGCATAGCTTAGGCCTTTTATGCATTTCTGGGCAGAGGGGATAGAAGCACAAGGACATCCTGAGCCATTGCAGCGGCGAAGCCAGAAGGCCGGGCAGTCCTGTCCCGTACACACCGGTGTTATGCGCCAGAGGTGTTCTGTCCGTACACACTGGCGTTGTACACACAGGTGTTCCTGTCCCGTACACACCAGCGTTGTACACACAGGTGTTCTGTCCTGTACACACGGCGTTGTACACATAGGTGTTGTACACACAGGTGTTCTCTCCGTACACACCGGTGTTGTACACAGAGGTGTTCTGTCCCGTACACACAGGCGTTGTACACACAGGTGTTCTCTCCGTACACACGGCGTTGTACACACAGGTGTTGTACACACAGGTGTTGTACACACAGGTGTTCTGTCCCGTACACACCCACGTTGTACACACAGGTGTTCTGTCCTGTACACACTGGCGTTGTACACACAGGTGTTGTACACACAGGTGTTCTCTCCCGTACACACGGTGTTGTACACACAGGTGTTCTGTCCCACACACAGGCGTTGTACACACAGGTGTTCTCTCCCACACACCGGCGTTGTACACACAGGTGTTGTACACACAGGTGTTCTGCCCGTACACACCGGCGTTGTACACACAGGTGTTCTCTCCCGATACACAGGTGTTGTACACACAGGTGTTCTGTCCCGTACACACAGGTGTTGTACACACAGGTGTTCTCTTGTGGCTGTAAGTAACCACTTAGGCTTTACGAGTTTTATTACCCTGAAAACAGCCACTTCTGGATCCCGCCGCCCCTAGGGCCTTATGGCGGGGAAGAGTCAGACCCCAAGACTAGCTGCTTAGTGCCCAACTCCACCCAGGGGGACCCCAAAGATCGAGAGGTGCGGGGTCCTGTGGGAGGCCCTGCAGCCCCTGGGGACATTCCCTGTCCCTGTGTTTGTGGGGGTTAGCTGTGGTGGGGTGAAGGGAAGGACCCCCTTCAGGCCCTCTGCCAGCTGCTGAGTCTCACACCACTCCTGGCCCACCCTGACCTGTCCGTGAGGTGGCCCTTGATTCTGTCTGGCAGGGGAATAGCTCCGGAATCTTCAGCGCCCTCTCCCTTGGGTGTGTGTGTAGTCGTGAGCATTGCCGCACTCACGCACTCACACACACACACACACAGACTCAGACCCCCCACCTCCCGCACAGAGGCGCGCTCACCGAGAAGGGGGCCCTGCCCTCCGTTTGGGCCGCAGACCGGGGCCTCAAGCATTTGCATTCCTCGGGCTCAGCCTGTCTGCCTCCTGGCTTAGTGGTCTGCAGAGGAGAGCCAGACCCCCTCATGGAGCACGGGTGGGGCGTCTCTGGAAGATGCCCTCGGCTGGTGGCCCTGTGGGTCCCTAAGTCCAGGTGGTAGCGAGTGGGTCTGGGGGCCAGACTGAGCCGCAGGGAAGCTCGTTCAGCGCTGGCACCCGCAAGGCCGGCCGCAACAGCAAGGCTAGACCAAGCGCCGGTGCCCATTCGGGGGTGTGTGTGTGTGCGTGCTTGGGTGGGTGCACCTTCGTGTGTGTATGTGCATGTGTGTGCACGTGTGTGCGTGTGCATAAGTAAGTATGTGCACATATGTGTGTGTGCGTGTACATGCACACACGGGACAAGACAGTGAGCCGTGAGCAGGGCCAGAGAGTCCATGCTTGGTCCCTGACCGTGGCACCCCAGCGCCCCCTGCTTCGGGCACCCGGACTGCTGCTCCGTCCCTGCGGCTTTTCTCTCCTGGGCTCAGGATGCGCCGGGATCACCTCCAGTCCCGCATGGCTGAAAGTTGGCAAACTGTTGTGGGAGGTCAGGAGAGCTGGTGCAGGCCGTGCGCCAGTCCTGCCCTGCTTGGCCACTCGGGGAAGGGGTGGCCGTGGGGGGACGCCGTGTGGGATCCCCAGACACCCGTCACCCCGCCCTTCCGGACGCTCTTCTGACCCCTGCCTTTGTTGTCTGGCCGTGCGAGACGTCTGGAGCTTTTAAGGGGAGGTTCCTGGACGCGCCCTGGAAATAGGTCACTCCCTTCCCGTGCCGCCGGCTCTGACCCAGTTGTGACCTTCCCGCGGTGACAGTGTCTGGCCGCCTCTCTGCGGTGCTGTCCATGGAGGGGACACAGTGGCCACCTCTGCTCAGGCCTTGGAGGCGGAAGCTCCTTGCAGCACCCCGGCCCCACCGTGATGGAAAGGGGGTTCACGCTCGCCCCTCTCTGTTTCTTCTCTCGCAGGCTGCACCTGCGGGGCTCCCGCTGCGCGCCCATGGCCCCATGCGGCTCACAGGGGTTTCCCGTTTCTGCCTCAGCTGCCTCTGGTGAGGTCCACGTGCACCCAAGGCGGCAGCCCCAGAACTGTGCACGCTTGGGGTCCTGGGAGACCGTGGCCCCCCCACCTGGGCTGGCTCTGTGACCTCCCTAGAGTCCAGGGCCAGCAGCGGATGATGTGGCTTCCGCCCAGCTGCCCTGTGATCTGGGCTCGCAGCGGTCAGGGAAGCAGCCGTGCTGTCCTTCAGGCCTCCTTCCTGGCCTCCGTGCAGGACTTGGGGACAGAGGCGCTGCCCGAGCAGGCTGGGCTCAGAGCTGTGGCCACAAGCGCACCGAGTCTCTCAGACACTCGGTAGAGCCCAGCGTGGCCCCTGCACCTGAGGCTCCTCTGGCCTCTGCCACCTCCCTCCATGGTCAGGGAGGCAGGGCACCCTCCCTGCAGCCCCGGAGTGCCCAGTCCCCTTTGGCCACCATAAACCTCGCTCGTGGACCCCTGCCAGCGTCCTGCATGGTCCCGTCCAGCGGCTCCTCATCCTGCCTGTGTCTACTCAGCTTTCCAGGCCTCGTGAATCATTTATTACTATTATTATTATTGTTATTATTATTATTATATTTTTTGCTTTTTTTGGGTCACACCCGGCGATGCTCAGGGGGCTACTCCTGCTCTGCACTCAGGAATTACTCCTGGCGGTGCTCGGGGGACCCTATGGGATGCCGGGGATCAAACCCGGGTTGGCTGTGTACAAGGCAAACACCCTCCCTTTAGACTATTCCCCCTCATGAATTTCATGTGCCAAAGTGAGGACCGAGTCCCCAGGGGATGGGTGGTCAGTGTCCCCGATGGCCCTGGTGTCTCGGGCTGCAGGCTGTTGGTCGGGGCCCCCACAGGGTCGTTACCCCCTACTGCAGCAGCCCACGGGAGGGCTGGGCCGAGGTTGGGGTGGCTCTGTGCACGGGGTACGTGGCCTTCACTGTCCACTGGGGTCTCTTTGACCAGCCTGGAGGGGTGGCTGAGAGTCCCGGTTCCTGGCGGGAGGGGAGGCGCAGGAGTACAAAGGCCTGGTTGTGTCCTGGGAGAGACCAAATCTAAGTTTTCCCGAGCCACGGCTGCCTGGGCCGCCCGCCCTGCTCCCATAAAGGGAACTTTGTGCCCGGCTCCCGTCTGAGGGGAGGTGGCCTGCTCCTCGGGCACCCCCACTTCCCTGGAACCGGCCGCATGCCCGCTACCCACAGTCTCCCCACCTCCACCCCGGGACCCCCAGCTCACCCAGACACCCCGTCTCAGGGCCATGAGTCTGCACAGGTGGGACTTGGTCTGGACTTTCTTGGAAAGCCAAGTCAGGGAGCAGCAAGGCAGAGGACACCGCAGGAGCCAGTGGTGCCAGGCGGGCAGTGGGGGGGGTGCCACGGGCCCATCTGGCAGCCCAGCTGCCTGCCTGGTGGCTGTTCCCTGAATGCAAGGCTTGTGTAGCTGCTCGGAGCCGGGACCCCGGAGCAGGGTGGTGTGAGAAGGGCCCGGGCCCACTGGAGTGGGTTTCTGGACTGGGGAGGCTCCCCACAGGGCAGAGCCTGAGGAAGTTTCCAGAAGCGGGACAGACGGATACGATCTGGACACCTCCAGGAGCGGAGTGCAGGGGGTTGCGGGTGTCGTCTTCCCGGGCTCCTGGCTTGAGCACCTGCCGTGTGCCCGGCACAGCGTGTCTCCCGGGCCCGTGTTGTGCGTCCATCCAGAGGGACGGTGTCTGCAGGCCTGGAAGACGGCCAGCGTGTCCCGCCCAGCTCCTGTCCAACAAGCCTGAGGCCACCTGGTGCCACCACATGCACCTGGACAGTCCCATGTCCAGGTGTGTCTGAAGGAAAAATAACTCAGTGCTTCAATGATAAGGCTGGGGACGGGCCAGAGGTGCCCGACACTCCCGGGTGATGGTCCCTCTGGGGCCCCCTTCCCCACAACGGGCTGGGACAGGCGAGGCCCAAGGTAGGTGCTTGGCTGAAGCCAGGAGCAGCCCCAAGACCAGGGATCAGGGTGGAGGCGGGCGGCGCCGGCGCAGAGGGGTGGAGTGGGGTGTCAGGTGAGGTCTGTCCATGAGGGGACAGCGGGACCCGCCACATCGGCTCCTGAGGTTGAAGGTGGGACCCCTGGTTTGCCTGGGATGGGTGTGGGCACAGGGAGGGACTGCAGCCAGCCCGGGGCTCAGTGCACGGTACCTGCCATACGGTCCCTCTGGGCTTGGGCATGGAGCAGCGTGGCCCTGCCCTGCTGGAGCGGCGCAGCTGCCAGTGAGGTCACCACGTACTGCGCCTGTGCTGACCGAGGGCTAGGGGATGAGCCAGTGGTGAGCAAAACGCCCATGGGCAAGGGAACACTGAGGACCCCCAGAGGAGGTGGGAAGGACAGGAAGGCGCTTCAGAGAGCCAGGCCCAGCTTCAAAGTCTCTGGGACAAAGCCTGAGAAGGCGAGGCTGTTCGGGTGAAGCTCCAGGAAAGGCCAGGAGCCTGTGAAGATTGGCTCAGGTCTCAAAGTTAAGACATTTCCCCTTGTCGGGCAGAAGACCAGTCTAAACAGCCTCGGGTCAAAACAGAATAAAACAAAACAAGGCTGGCTTGTAGACAGGGGAGGCAGCTGAGAAGTTAGGGACTTCAGGCATAGCTGGATCCAGGAGCCTAAAGTGTCATGTGGCCATTGCCCCTCTGGAAGCCGCTGCTTCTCTTCCTCAGCCTCATCATGGCCAAGACGGGCTGGAGCGACAGCACAGCAGGGAGGGCGTTTGCTTTGCATGCAGCCAACCTGGGTTCGATCCCCAGCATCCCATATGGTCCCCTGAGCACCGCCAGGAGTAATTCCTGAGTGCAGAGCCAGGAGCAACCCTGAGCATTGCCGGGTGTGACCCAAAAGGCAAAAAAAAAAAGAAACATCATAGCCAAGATGGACCGAGCAGGCTATTACCTGTGACTGTGTCCCCCTCGACAGGGGATCCACTGGGACAGGCAAAGCAGGCAAGGCCCAGGAGCAGGTGCCTGCCCAGCTCCCCAGGGTCACTGCATCACGGTGCTTTTTGCTGGGTGGGGGCCGGGCAGGAAAGGTTTCAGGAGTCAGAACCAGGCTGTGGGCGTGCTGAGCACATCATGGAGGCGGCAGGTACCTGGCTCCGAGGCCCCGGACCCGTCAGGGCGGCACCAAGGCTGTGAGTTGTCTTGCAGGGACCCCTGTGAAGGTCCTAGGTGGTGGCAGCGGCCTGCCCAGGGGCCCTCACACCCTCATTTCCTCCTCGGAGCCCCTCACCCTTGCTGGTGCGTCCCTGTCGTCGGTGCTGCCTCTGGCTTCTTTCCTGCCAGCCGCATCCTGGGCACTGGTTCCATGTCCAGCTTGCGGTGGCCATGCAGTGCTTGTGGCCATGCCAAGCCGCAGAGTCTCTGAAAGCTGCTGGTCAGCGCAAGGCCACCTTCCCACTTGGTGGCCTGCTCCCATGGCAACATGCCAGCCCCCTGCAGTGGACAGTCCACAGAAATGCCAGGGAAGATGGACCCAGAATGGACCCAGGTCTCATATCCTTCAACTCCTCGTGGGAGCAGAGAAATGCCGCCAGGAGTTAGGTAGCTGCGCTCACCCCGTCCCTTTGGGGCGGCCGCTGTCCTGAGGGGCGAGGAGGGCTGTTCTCCTGTGACTTTGGCTTGGCTACACTCTGGGTTCGCGTGGCATTTTGTCGGTGTTGGCATGTGGCCCGGCAGGACCCCTCCGTCGTTGCCGCGTACCCCAGCTGTACCTGTCACCTTCCTGAAGGGTCCCTCTAGCCCAACGCCTTGTGGGGTGTCCAGACCAGTCGCCTCATGTCATCCCAAATGGCACCTTGAACGTTGGCTAAAGCCTCTGGATAGCCACCAAGGTGGAGCGATGTCCTCAACCCCCAAACCCCGATTTCTGTGGCTAAATGTCTTTCCTGCTGCTGGGCTGTCCCAGAGGACTGGAATGAGGGGTGGGAAGTTCCAGGAGAGAAAGCGGGGGCCCCGGGAGCTCCCCAAAGCTCCCGTCTCAGTCCTGCTGCCTGTGTGCCCCTCTGCAAAGGAGGCCGCAGAGTGAAGCAGCCCCACCCCAGCCCTGAGTCTCTGGGCGACTGTTCTCAGGGACTTTCCTGCTCTGGTCTCTTTGGGAAAACTCGCTGCCCTGGAGTCCAGACCACGGAATCCTCGGGGTGTTCGGCCCCTCCTGCCTCCTTCCACGCCTGCAGTCTGTGGGGAGGGTGCCCAGCACCCCTTGTCTCAGGAACAGTCTGCTGGGGTTCACCCCCTCCCAGCTCCCGCCCGAGCTCCCCAGAGTATGGCTTCCTTAGGCGATGGGAGAGCAGAGGGTGCTGTTACTTTCGCGTCTCCTAGCCTGTCTGGCATGTGTGTGTGTGTGTGAGGAGTGTGTGTGTGTGCATGCAGGCGTGTGCGCCGTATGTCATCCATGAGCACAGACACACTGGGTCCCAACAGAGAGCGGTGACTCCCGGGGGACAGGCTGTTGGCTTCTCCCTGCCTTCCCTCTGCCTTTGGGGGACGCCCTGGCTGCGTGAGGAGGAGGGCCTCCCCGGAGGTCCTGGGGAGGCAGTGCCAGTGGGGGAAGGATGACAGCAGGGCCCTGGCACTACCCTGTGCCAGCGCATCCCTGCCATGGGGACGTGAGGCTGGGCCTAGTGCAGTGGGCTCAGGGAGGCATCTGGGGAGAAGGCTTGGCCCCCTGTGTCTTCGTGGTGGACACTCCGACTGTCTAGACAGCCTGTGAAGGGCCAAGAGTAAATATTTAGGCTGTGGCCATCTGACCTCTGTGGAAACCACTGGGTCTGTCTTTGTGGGACGCCGGGAGCAGCCCAGACAGAGTGTGTCAACAGAGGCTGCATGCCAATAAAACTTTATTTACAAAAACAGGCGGGGGGCCAAACTGGGTCCCTCCAATCATAGCTTTGTGAACTGTGATTTAGATTAGGAAGCTGGACCCAGCGGGGCTCGGGAACCAGCGTCCGTGACCTGCCCCCCCCCCCCCCCAGGAGCCGACCCCTGATTTGGGATTTTCCGTTGGGGATTTCTGGCCTTTTGGGGAATGGTGTGAACCCACACAGCCCCTCACAGCGGGCCACACACAGCCCACCTCCAGCAGAGCCTCCAGCTGTTATCCTGGGAGGGCTTCTGCTGGGCCCGTCGCCCGAGGGTTGGACACTCTGGAACTTAACTGCCACTGTTGGGGCCTGAGGGAACCTGCTCTCTCCAGCCCAGACCGGACCCCAGAGGCTGAGTTGCTGAGTCTTGTTGAGGGTGCCACTGGGCATGCGTGAGAGTCAGGGCCTCTTTCCTGCCCTGGAGCCCAGTCACAGCTGCCTGGGCCTCCCCAAAACACACCCACTCCAGCGGGTGGACGCTGGGCCCTGCTGGGTCATGGGTCATCCTGGACTCCCTGGGGCTCCCTTATCCGCCACCTGGGCTTCCCCCACTTAGATGCTGGACTGACCATGTGCTGCCCCTTACGTGCCCACCCAGACTGTCCTCAGACGGGGCCAGTGTCCTGGCGAGATTAGATGACCCCAGCTGAGGCCCGAGTCTCCGTCCAGGCCAGCGGGGCCAGCCTGCACATACTGGGGTTCTGGGGCTTGCTGGCGATAGGGTGGGGGTGGCCGTGCAGCAGTGAGGCGCCCAGTGGCAGCGGGAGACCAGCGGGCGGGGCGGGGGCACATCCTCCATTCAGAACCAGGATGGGGGGGTGACAGCTGGAGGGAGAGAGGCAGGGACCAGACCCGAGAGGAGGCGGGGGTGCACGTGCCGGGCTAGGAGATGGCCTTGTGGGCGGGGGGTGATGTCCAGTCTAGGAGGACTGTTCCAGAAGGTGGGTGGGAGGCAGCGGTGTGGGCTGTGGGGCTGGAGGTGACCCCAGCCTGGAGCGCCTGGGGTGGACGGTGGGTCTGTGCGGACGTGCTCGGTGGGGAAGGACTTGGCAAGGTCTATTGGCAGTCGCTTGGGTCTGTATGCAGTGGGGCTCTGGCGTCTGTTCCAGAACTGACTCCCAGATCCAGGGAAGAAAATGCCTGTGATAATGGGCTGGGGGTTGGGGCGGCCCCCAAGCATGCGGCTCTTGTCTGAGCTTCAGGACAAAGAGGAAGCTACTGTCCTTGTGTCTCACCCTGAGCTCAGGTCCCGGGTGCCCTTTCTCCTCCCATGCTGGGCTTTTCCCTTCCTGTTGCTTTAAAGTCCAACAGGGGTCATGGGAAAGGGATGACACCCTTGTGGTCAGTTTGCCAGTGGAGTGGCTGGATGTTGGCCAGTTGGTTGGTTGTTGAGTGAGTTGTTTGCTTGGTTAGTTGACTGTTGACTAATTGTTTGCTTGGTTGTTTAGCTGGTTGGTTATTGCTTAATGCGCTAGTTGTTGGATTCGTTGCTTATTTTATTGATTTGTTAGTTGCTTGTTTGGATGGTTGGTTAGTCGATTATTGGTTAACTAGTCACTTGCTGGGTTAGTTCCTGGTTGGTTGGTCAGAAGCTTGACTAGTTCACTGGTTGACTAGTTGCTCTCTTGGTTAGGTGATTGGTTGGCTCAATGCTCTGAGTGGCAGTAGTATGCCAACATTGGGCCGAGACCGAGGATAGCCATGACTCTGCAGAAGGGCACGTGGCCACTTGTGGGGGCTTCCAGCACAACTCTTGGGGGGGGCACACATTCAGTCCAACCCCTTAGAATCATTTTCAGTTGTTCTGGAGGCCACTCCCGGGCGTTCCAGGGCCCAGCAATGCTTGGGGGCCACTAGGGTGACAGGAGACAGACCCTGGGGCCTCACACATGCCAGGTCCGTGTCCACATAGCCGTGGTCAGTGTGGGGATGAGCAGTGCTGTCGGGATAGCCGTGGTCAGTGTGGGTGGGCGGTGCTGTCAGGATAGCCGTGGTCAGTGTGGGTGGGGCGGTGCCTCGGGATAGCCGTGGTCAGTGTGGGTGGGCGGTGCTGTCGGGATAGCCGTGGTCAGTGTGGTGGGCGGTGCTCCGGGATAGCCGTGGTCAGTGTGGGTGGGCGGTGCTCTCGGCATGTGTGATTTCAGAACTGAGACTTTGTTGCCCTCCATGACTCCATCTCCGAAGTTTGTCTGTGTAGTGGGTCTGACCCCCTTCCTGTAACTGAACCGTGTTCTGGCTGTGAGTCGGTGCCAGTGGCTCCGGCAGCGATCGTTCTGAAAGCAGTGGGAATCCTCTGTGGGTTGGATCCTCGTGTGGGCGCCCTAGACCCAGCCTTCAGCTCAGACTGGACCTCTTGCCCTCACTGGCTCCCCCAAGCTGGTTCCGACCCTAATCCGTGGAAGTGGGGTACTAAGTGGGCTCCCACTGTGAGGTGTGGTTTCTCTCTGGGGCCTCAAGTGTCTGTGCACGTGTGCGTGTGTGTGTGCATGTATGCACACGCGTATGTAAGCGTGTGGGTCGTGTTCTGCCTCTGCTCTGCCTCTGGTGTCGGGGAGGCGGGGAGAGAGTTGGGAGCAGTTTGGTCTGTGCTGATGAACCAGTGTTGGCTCCGAGGGCTGGGACCTGGGGTCTGCTGTCTGTGTTTGAATTATTTCCAGGTGAAGACTCTCTTAATGGGGGGGTGGTTTGTTTTGTTGTTGTTTTGTTTGTTTGTTTGCCACACCCGCGGTGCTCAGGGGTTGCTCCTGGCTCTGTACCCAGGAATTACTCCTGGCGATGCTCATGTGGGACTGTGTGGGATGCTGGGGGATCGAACCTGGGCCAGCCACGTGCAAGGCAAGCGCGGCCCCCCACCGTGCTGTCGCTGTAGGCAGCTGCTGTCCCAAGATGCCACGGGCGGGGACAGCCACACGGGACTCCTGGTGGGTGATGATGGCGCGGATGGCCAGAGCAGATGCCCATCAGGGGCAGCCCCTGGCACAGGTGGCAGGGCCGGTACAAGGATGAGCAATGGTGTGGGGCAGTGGAGAGGGGGGTGGGGATGGGGGTAAAGGGGGCAAGAAATAGGCAGATGAGGCGGGGGCTCTGTGACCCCCAGCGACGGAAAGGCCCTGCTTTGCCATCATAACTGTTGGGTGTTGGGATTAGACCAGGTGCTCCCAGGGAGCTGGAGAGAGTTTGGGGAGAGGGACCCTGTGTTTAAGGGATGGGAGGAGGAACTGTCCAGTGAGCCAGGCAGGTCCATCATCTCAGGAACCAGCTTTTCAAGGTCAAGGGCGCGAGTGAGGGTGGGCGGCGGGCTTGCGGGCGGAGAGATGCTTTTACAGGCAGTTCAGGGTATTGATCGGGCCCGGCCTTGGCAGAGCCCCTAAAGTGCAGGGCCCTGTGCCAGCTCCTCAGGGGCGGGGCAGGGTGGTCACAGGGAAGTGGGGGGGGACAGCAGGACAGCAGGACAGCAGGGGGAGGACAGCAGACCCTGGTGGGGGGGTGGATCCCTGGTGCAGGCGCTGGTCTGCAGCGGCGTGAGCAGAGCATCCCCGGGATGGCCCGATGGCTCACTCGCACTACCGTGGGAGGGGGTCCCCCTGCCTAGAACTTCATAGCCCGGCCCCTAAGACTCCAGCGCTTCCTGGGCGGCAGCTGCCTGGCTTCCTGGCCACAGGGCCTGGCCCCTCACAAGCACATGGGGGCTGCACGGTCACGCTAGCCTGAGCCTGCCCCAGCACAGCCCTGGCCCTGAAGCAAGGCGGCTGGCGGAGGGGACCCCCATTCCCCGGAAACAGCCACTCTCGGTGACAGCCTGCCGCTGCTGCAAGACTGGAAGACGGTCTCCACTGCTTGGGGTGGCGGAGTGTCAGCCAGGGGGCTTCTGGAAGGTTCTGTCCCTGGTCTAGAAATATTCCACTTCACTCTGGCAACGTCAGTGTTGGGCCCGAACCGCTCCCTGTCTAACGTGCAAGGCCCTATGTCCCAAACATCTGTTAGAGTTGGCCCAGGTAGGGGCAGGGAGGTGTCTGGTGGTCTCTGATTTCTCCAAGACCCTCAGGGTAGTGTCTGAGCAGCTCTTTTGTCACCAAAGAATTTGCTTAAAGGGGAGGGGGTTGGGGGGTCAGAGCGAAGAGCATGGTGGGGAGAGGCGTTTGCCTTGCAAGCAGCCGACCCAGATTGATCCCAGCATCCCATATGGTCTCCCAAGCACCGCCAGGAGTAATTCCTGAGTGCAGAGCCAGGAGCAACCCCTGAGCATCACCAGGTCTGGACCCCCCAAAAAAAATAGAATCCTGTGCAAACCCGTGTCACTGCAGGGAGGAGCAGGTGAGGGGTCGCGCTGTCGTTTACGGGGAGCCGGGAGCCGCTGGCAGAGTGGAGAATAAAGGCCTGGAGCCGTGGACGCCCCTCTGGGCTGCCGTGCAATGCTCTCATCAGCAAGAACCCAAGTCAGGCCCTCTGAGACCCAGGCGGAGCCAGCCTTCGCCTCCAACACCGGGGACCCTCGAGGCCTGACCCCGCCTCCCAGCACTGAGTCTGTTCTGGCTCCGTGTACCCCAAATTCCCCACAATTCCCTCAGACTCCTGGTCCCATGCACCTAAGCCAGCTCAGTCCCATACCCTGCCTGAGACCACTGGCCCATGAGTGGCCTCACGGTCTCCCAGACACCACGGGGAGGCTGGAGTTCTGGAATGTTCTAGGCCCAAGCTTAGGGGGGCGCGGACAGCAGCCCCAGGTCCCACGAGGCGGGGCCCCAGATCGGGGTGACAGCAAGCCCGCTCAGCACCACAGTCGAATGTTGTAGGACATGGGCCGGCACTGTGGGGGCTTGCCCAGGCCTGGCACCTGTCATCCAGCAAGGACCAGTGTCGCTGTCTTCAAACAGCTTGTCACAAGGGCGCCCACCCAAGTGACAAGATGCCCGTTTCAGGGCACGTGACACGGCCGTGTCCCAGCCCCCAACCCCATCCTCAGGGGGCTTCGAACCACCTGGGCCTGGGTCCCACCATGCCCGCCACAGTGGTCCTGGGCCCCCCCGACTCTACCTGCACCTTAGGGAAAGTGTCTCCCCCACATGGCAGAAGCCCGGGCGCCAAGGTCGGGAGGCCAGAGTGCACTGGGGCATAGGCTGGGTGACCCCCACCCAGGGCTTAAAGGTTCCTCCTGAGTGGGCTGCATATAGGGGTCTCCCGAGTGGGGAGCACCCCAGACGTTAGGCTCTCTGCCCCAGGCTGTCGGACGCTCGGGGACACAGGCTGCTGCCGGGATGGGGAATATGGCAGCAGTTGCCCCATGACCTATGCCCTATGACCAATCAAACGGCTTAAGTATATTATGATGGCCTAACCAGAAACCCCCCCAACTGCCCTAACTGTGACCTTACATCCCTGCCCCTTTTCTGTTTCTGCTATCTGATTGGCGGCGCTCTGCTCAGGCATGCCGTATGCTGATGAGGGTTTGTGAGGCCGACCAATCAGACGTCATATGCAAAATGAAGAGCTAACCAATGGCAGATGTGATTGTCTAGCCCCTCCCTCCCCTTTTCCTCCTTATTTCCTCCCTAACATCGGGATGTTTGCGGCAGAAAGGGAGCCGGTGGAGGGGGCCTGGAGGTGGGCTGGACTCCCCGGATCCTTCCCACACCCCCAGTGACCACGGACTTCCAGGTCTGGTGAGGGCCCCCCCGGCCTATGCCCCCCCACTCTTGTAGGCCTGGGAGGGAAGGACGAGGCCACCGCCGTGCCAGTAGGGTCTGCCCAGGAGCTGGGGAAACGGCCCTGTCTGTCACCTCTAGACATCTCCCTCCTCGGGCTCAGCCCTGGGTTGCCCACGTGGCTTCTCTGGGTGAGTGACAGCCGGGGAGGAAGGAAGGACGGGGCCCAGGGGTTCCACAGCATCCCATTATTTTAAATGGGCACCTTTGGTGGCAAAGGTGCCGCTCAGACATTGCCCTGTGGCTCTTAGAGGAGTCTGAGCCACCTCACTCGTCCGCCGGGCTGTTTGGGGCTGCTGAGCCAACCAGGTTAAAGTCAGCAGAGGCGGCTGTGCAGAGCCCCACCCTGTGAGGCCGCAGCGGAGGTGCCCTGCGAGAGCCCCCTGCCCACTGCCCTCCCTGCCAGCGCGGGCCCTCGAGGCAGGCGCGGAGATTCCGCGGCCTGTGTTTTAGGGGAGGCATCGGCCCGGGTGGCTTACTGCTGGGCTCATCTTGCTCTCAGCAGAAATGAAGCGCTTTTGGCTGGGGGTGAGGATGGGGGGCGGGAGACCTGGGACAAGAGGCAGAAAGTGCCCCTGGTGAGGGGTGGGAGGGTGTGGCCTGGATCTGGGGGTCCTCAGGCTTGTGCTTCATTTGCAGCCCGTGGCTGGGCTGGCAGTGCAGCTGGGGAGCTGTCAAGGCGCGTGGCCATCTCCTCCGTGTCCTCGGCCGCCCTGGGCTCAGAGGGGCCCTGCTGGCACCCCTGGGGCCCTGCTGCTTGGGTTTTGTTCTGGGGCCTTCACGCCCTCCCAGACCTAGGCCAAAGCGCACCCCAGGCCCATTCCAGCCCGCACCTGGAGGGGCTCTTACAGAATCAGCGCCTCTGCCCTTTGGTGCCTGGGCTGGCTTCTGGTCCCGGAGGTTCTGAGGCCCAGCCACTCTCCCGTCCTGCGGCCGGCTGCCTCTCGCTCTCTCAGCCACTCACCCAGCACCTTCCCGGCCTCTGCACTCCGTCCCACGGCGCCCCCATCTGGCGCCTCCCTCCGTCACTGGTCCACAGGGCCCTTCCCTCCCGGCCTGGCCTGCTCAGTCCTGGCTCTTGGGTGCTGGGCGTGCCCTCTGTAGCCTTGGCTGACCCTCCTTGCATCTGGGCGCGCGGTGCTTGGTCTTTCTCGATGCTGCATGTTAGCAGCAGCCTGAGATGGTGCAGAGGACCCTCGGTTTGTGCCGGGGTGATCTCTCGGGTGGGCTCTGGCTCTGCCTGTGGAAGCGAGAATTTGGAAATACGTCTAATTTCTCCAAGCCCAGGGACACAGACTGGAATGGGAGAGCCCAGAATGGCAGCTCCGGAGGGTCCTGGGAGCGTCTGGAGAGGCCTTGGGGCGGGTCCTCTCCCACGAAGCCTGCAGCCCCCTCCCGGCTGGGGGGCAGGGGCTGTGGGTCACACACTGCTGTTCTCGGAGCTGTAAACTGACTCTTTCCCGGGGCCCAAGCCTCAAGCAGGTCTGGTGGAGCCTGAGCTTGGCTCACAATAAGGGATATAAAAAATGTGTGCGCCGCGATTGGCCCAGAGACAAGGGGCAGCAGATAGGACCAGCGGGACACCCCTGGTCTGGTCTGGTCTGGTCTGGGCTCACCTGGCAATGCCCAGGACTTTCTCCTGACTCTCACTCAGGAATCGCTCCGAGCAGGGCTCTGGGGGACCATGTGGGGTGCTGGGGATTGGACTCAGGGCAGCGACAACCCCCCCTCACACACACACCACCGCTGTGCTGTTGCTCTGGACCCAGTGTGAGTCCCAGCACTGGTTCCCTGAGCACGTTGGGAGTGAGCCCTGAGCACTGAGCAGAAAGATGCCTGAGCACTGCTGGGCGTGGCCCCGGAACCAAGCTACAGTAAATAGAGTGTAAATGCATGTGTGTGTGTGTGTGTGTGTGTGTAAAGGACACTACATAATATATATATGTAACGTAAACATATAATGTAGCGATGTATATCACGATCACGATCACGATCTTCCCGTTGATCATCTATTTCCTAGAGCGGGCACCAGTAATATCTCCATATGTCCTGTCTCATGCCAGTAGAGCCAGGGGCATCGGCTTGCTACAGGGAACATAAAGAGCCTCAAACCATTATATTAGGTCATGGGAATGTATATAGTAGGTCAATGTATATAGTAGGTCATATAGTAGCAATGTATATAGTAGGTCAATATGTTATAACACCACATGTGTTATATATAAGGTGTGTATATAAACGTGTAACTAGCACGTGGGCTCGTCTCTTGGGCCCTGCCTCTCCATGGATTCCCCCCATGGATTCATAGATTCTTCTCCGGACGCCATGAAGCCCAGGGAGAGTCTCTCTTTCCTCAGACGGACCACAGGGAGCTCGGTCTTCCATCATTCTCCCTTGGGGGTACTCGGAGATCAAGGAACAAAGGAGAGGTCACAGGGAACCCCAGAGTGACCTGTGGGTCTTAGCTGATGGCCCCAGGGAAGCAGGAGCATGTGGGACCTACACAGGCCCCGTGGCTGCATCTGGCTCGGGGGTGGGGGACCTGGGGTCAGAGGCTCAGAGCAGCCTTGGGGGGTCCTAGCTTGAGATGGGGCGGTCGCACCCCCAGCAGGACAGGTTTGGGGGCCTTGCTTGCCCCACTCCTGGCGGCCTGCCGAGGGCCAGCTCCCAGGGGCACGGCCCGGGCAGCCCTAGTGGTCCTGGGGCCTCCGGCACGAGAGCAGGCCGCAGGCTATGGGTGTGCTCTGTGGAAACTGGGTCTTCTGCAGGTTTGCCCTGGCAGAGGGAGCAGGTGGGCGCTGTGGGGTGCGGCCTCATGCCCCGCTTCCTCCTGGGCCCGTGCCCCACCCACAAGCACAGGCCCGAGCGCACCTGCCGGATTCTTCTGGAGAAACTCGATCTCCAGGTGGCGTGGAAACCGTGGAGCTGCCAAACCGCGGCTCTGTACTTTGTCTTTGGGAGGAAAAGGGGTGCAGCGTGCGGGGTCTAGGGATCTGAGACCTGGGCAGCAGCTCCCCGCTGTCCTCGCGGGCACCCCGGGCCCCAGGCGGCCCCCTCCTCCTGCACTGTGCCAGGCGGGCACCGCCTCCGGCCGCTTCTCATGTGGATTCTCTCTCCGTGGGGTGGAGTTCGCTGTGTTCAGGAATGAAGTGCGGGATGTCCCCTCACGCCCCCTGGGATGCTCCCCACCCCACCCGGGTTCTTCCCAGAGCTTGCTCGAGCAGCCACCCCACACCCCGCCGGGCCCTGCCGAGCCCCCAGCCTGCTCCTGCCTCTGGACTTGCCTGTCCGGCTCTTTCGCGTGCATGAGATCGGGTGTCGCGGCCGGGACCTTTACGCCCACCTGTCTCTCATGCTGCCGCACGGTCTCCAGGGCCAGCACCTTACTCCTTTTTCGGGGCTCAGGGGTCGAATGGACCATCCTGTATGTAGCACGAGGCGGCATTTGTATCTGTAGACGGGGACAAGAGGACCTGGCCCTGGGGCTCTGGCCTCCGCGTGAGAGTCACCTTCTGTCTCCATGCCTGTGTCCAGGAAGTCCTGAGGAACAGGGCCAGCTGCGTCCCTCCTCCGGGGGCTCGCTCGGTCGCCTTCCCCCCTGCCTCGTGCGCAGGGTCCTTCCTGCAGCCTCTGGCCGGCGGGACAGCTGCGCCTGCCTGGTGTCCAACCCCACCGTGCTCAATGAGTGACCCAGACACCACAGCAGGGTCAAGGCTGGGGCCGCCTTTTGCCCACGCTGCTCCGCCCTGAGGGCTTGTGGGTGCTAATGCTCCCTTCCGACTCTCAGGGCGGGGGCCCGAGAGGACGCCTCACGGCACATTCCTGGATGACGCAGTGACTGTACAGGGAGACTCCGTCCAGTTTGCTTTGCTTGTTTGTTTTGGGGCCACACTTGGCAGCGCTCAGGGGGTTACTCGGGCTGTGCTCAGGGGACCGTGCCGGGTGCCGGGGTCTAACCCAAGTCAGCCACATGCAAGGCAAGCAACTCCTCGCTGTGCTGTTGCTCTCTCCGTTTCCCTCCCCCCCCCCCACCCCCCGGCTTGTCAAGCACCCCGTTAGCTTCTGTGGGAAATCCCACACACTCCTCCCACCTCCCGGGATTGGTGCCGAGACTGCCCAGGACATGCTGCCGGTGGTTGTGGCCTTTGCCAAGCCCAGGGCCATGGACAAGTGTGGACACAGTGTAGTATGTTGTGCCGAAAACTTCGTGGCCTGCTGGTGAGCCACAGGACACCCCCATCAGGACGCCAGGAGGTCACGGCACCCAAGGCATTGCTGTTGGGTTTTGACCGAAGTGGGCCGTGGGGTGGTTGAGGGGGGAGGCCACGCGCAGTCAGCGGAAGAAGGTGCCGGGAGGCTGCTCCCCACACAACAACCCCTTGGCAGCCCGCGAATGGGACCCCGGGCTGGTGGCTCGGCCCCAGAGCTGTGGCCCTGACCTCCGGGCTGGTGGCAACAGCTGGCTCGGCCCCAGAGCCGTGGCCCTGACCTCCGGGCTGGTGGCGACAGCTGGCTCGGCCCCAGAGCCGTGGCCCTGACCTCTGGGCTGGCACAACAGCTGGCTCTGCCCCAGAGCCGTGGCCCTCTGCTCCCGTCACTTGTCCCTGCACATTTCGGTGTGAATCGTCCCCCATGGTAGAGCCTTTTGACATTTCGAGCGAGAGAGAACAAGACCCTGTAAAGCCACTTCGAGCCCGTTCTCCCGGGGGTTTGTGAATGGAGGAACAGAGCTAGGATTCCTTCAGTGCCCGGGACCTCTCCTTCCAAGGCAGGATGGGGGCTTACGCGTCCACTTCTCCCACTACGTCCCGGCCCCGACCCCCACCCGGCTCCATGAACTCCTGCGCCGCTCTGGACCAAAGGGGGCTCAGTCCATGAGGTTATGTCATCCGAGTTTCAAGGCACAGCTCAAGGGTCCTGGGGCCTGGCTGCCCCCCCCACAGCTCCTGCCCCCTACGATGTTCTGCTCCTGGGGGTCCGTCTGGGGATCCTCCACTACCTGTGCCTGCCACCACCTTCCCTGTGCGCTTGGTGGCTGGTAGGGGCCGTTCCCAGAGCTGCGTGGAGTCTGGCTCGGGGGTCCCCTCCCTGCTTCCAGAGCCCACGCTCAGTCTCTTCCTCTCTCCTTCCCTCTCCTGAGGGCGGGCGGGCTCTCCCAGGGCCCCTCTCTGCCCGTTGGTGCATCTTGCCGGAAGAGGCTGACCGCAGACAGTCGCGTGTTCTGCCCGGTTCCCTTCAGGGCACCGAGAGCCAGCCGTCCCCTTGCCTAGGAGCCACCCTCCGGGCCACCTAAGGAAAGGCACAGCTCACGCCGCCCCACCAGGTAGGGCTGGGAGGGACCCCAAGGGCACCAAGGCTCTCCCTAGCCCTCCTTCCTGCCCCTTTGAGGGGGCCCGGCCTACCTGGACAGGAGGCCCCCCCTGTGGCAGGTGCCCGTGTCGGGTGATATTGGGGTCCACAGTCTGTACTTGACCCCACACAGCTCGAAGGCTGCAGCTTTGCCACATGTGCCACCCTGAGCATCCGGACAGCTGCACCCGCGGCTCTGCAGTGACCAGGCTCCGCCATCACCCACCCAGACAACTGCCCCGCGGCTGCAGTGCCCATGATGCGTGGGTGCCGCCCCCGGACGGGTCGGTGAACCCCCAGCTCCCAGTATTTTCCAGAGCCAGGAGGCCTCTGAGTGTTTGCTGGGGTCACTGCAGGTGCCCTTTAGAGGCCACTGAGGCCAAGGCTTGAGCTCTGGGCCCGTGTGGGGTCTTCTGCAAATCCCTCCTCAGAACTTTCTAGAAAGATCTGGAACTTTGTGATGTGTTGGGCAGAGGCAGTTTGAGGGAGAACCAGGGGTCTGTCCACACCCCCAGGGGGCAGGTCAGCTCATGGCGCTTGTCCTGCTGCCCCTTTGCCGGTGGCCCAGGGGCCAAGCTTGCTCCCAGCAAATTCCGTGCACCCCCACCCCACCCTGGAAGCCAGCGTGCCCCCTAATTAGCCGACAGCACGGGGCGGAGGTGGGAGCTGCTGTAATAACAGGTCGCGGCCCCTGGCTCTGGTGGAGTGGATGGGGGGGGGTGGGGGGGCAGGGAGGGGCTGATTCGAGCTTCAGGTGAGGGACGGACGGGTCAGGAGCAGGCCCCAGGGGCGCCCCACATCCTGGATCGTTTCCCTCATCTTGGGCGCAGACAATGGTCTGATTGTGCTGGGTCAGCTAGGTGGGGAAGGGGACCGAGCCCCAAGGGGTGTGTGCGGAGTCTGCCCGTGGGGGGCTCCGCCCACCACCCCACGGAGCCCCCGCGCCTCTTCCGGCCCCTCACCAGGTGACCCTGGCGTGCTCAGCTGTGAAACAGGTGTGATTTGGAGTAGAGACAGCGCCAGCATCCGTTGACTGGGCCCCCAAAGCGTCCAGAGCAAAGTGGAGCTGTCGGAGGGTCATGGCTCCAACTAGAGGGACCCGGGGGGCTCCCAGCTGTACGCAGACGCTGACTAGTCCCTGTGAACTGGGGTGTTCGCAGGCAGCTGGGCAGTGCTGGGGCACCATGGTCTGGCGCTCCAGGACCAACCTGGCAGTGCAGCGGTGTGGGGGTGGGGTGGAGCCCAGCCCCTAGAGCTACTCCCGTGCCGAGTTTGGGGGTGGGAGGGAGGGTCCTGGGCCAGGCCCCACCCTGAGCCAGCGCCCGCCCCTCCAGTCTGCCCGAGCCTCCTCTGACTCCCCTTTTTGCTGGGCAAATTCGAATCTGAATTCTGAAGTGATTTAGGAACAGTATTGGGAGAAACACTCTGGAGTCAGCGCCCTCCTCGGGGAGCCTGGGCATCTCGTCATTTGTGTGAAAGGCTGGTCTGTGCGCGGGGGTGAATTACACGCGCCTCTCAGAATAGTGCGGGGTGTAAGGGGCGCCGTGGGGCGGAGGGAGGCGGTGGCGCTGGCCAGCCAGCACTGCAGCAATGTTTTCTAGCCCTTTATATGTCCGCGTGTCTGAAGGGAACTTCCCTGCACCGCCCCTTCAGGATTAACCCTGGGACAGGCTTTCTGTCTGCGCACACGAACGTGCACGGAGGGGATCGTCCCTTCCGGTCTCCGGCCTCTCTGGCTCTCGGGCACTCTTCCCCTGTCCCTTTGAAATGTGGCGGTGGACAGAGTGACAAGGTGGACAGAGGGACCATTGCTCCCCACACGGCGGCTCCTGTGGTGCCGTGCTGGGGCAGTGGCTGGTGTGTGGCTCTAGCTGCTTCCTCGGCCCCGCCCTGTGACTCAACCCTCACTCGGTGGCCCTGAGCTTGGCTGGTGGCGCGGGTCCTCCTCTGTCCCACTCTGTGCTGGAGGTGGGGGCGCTCTGGGTCACGTGTGGCCAGAGGTGCGGGCACGGGGCTGTCATGAGAGGTGGCCCCTGACCCCCTCTTGGCCCCCTCCCCTGAACTTGCGTGTTCAGTCAGAGAAACGGCCCCAGGAAAGCCCCCCCAGGAGCTGACCGGCGTACCTGAGGAGCGGCAGGCAGCGCCCCTGAGAAACCCCCCTTTGCCTCCCAGCATGCCCAGGCCCACCTGCCCACACATGTGTTTCCCTCATGTTCACATGTACACGCTGTCGTGGGTGTTCTCACCTGTATTTTCATAAGCACGTGTTCTCACAGTGCTCCCTGTGCGCTCATGTGTGTGCTGTCATGTGTGTGCTGTCACATGTCTGTGCTGTCACGTCTGTGCTGTCACATGTGCACACATGCAGTGCTCTCCCTGTGTTCATATGCATTACACACTCCTATGTTCTCACAAACATGTTCACGTGTGTTCACATGACTCTCCAGTGTGTCCCTATGAACATGTGTTCTCTCATGGGTTCACAGATACTCGTGTGCACACATGTTCTCTTTGTGTGTTCACAAAAACACATTTTATCCATGTTCTCACTCCCATGCGTGCACATGCACACAGGTTCTCTTGCATTCACATGTGTCCCCCATGTGTTCACACGTGTATTCCCCTCCCATATACACACGTTTCCCTCCCATGTGCTCACATGTGTTCTTTCCCTTGTGCTCACACGTGTGTTTGCTTCGGTGTGCTCACCACACGTGTTCTCCCACATGCTCGTGCATGCTCATTTCTCCAGGAACATGCCTCCCGCAGTGCTGAAGCTCCCGCCCCTACCCCGGCAGAGCCCTCTCTCTGCTGCTTCGCCCTTCTTGGGGGGTCGCTGCTTCCAGGGAAGCTGAGGTGTGGGAAGCTCTGCTGTGGCCTGTGGGCCCAGGGACTGACTCTGTCCCCGCCTGCCACACCTCGCCCCCGCTGTGTTCCTGCTTCTGACAAAAGGGCCAGACCCGCCCTGTCATGCGGACCCCCACCTTGCCCCGCCCCCAGGACATGAGGCCACACAGGTGCCACCTCTCACCACCCCAGCTCTGCCCCCTGCAGGCCAGTGATGGTGTCGCACTGTGCAGCCAAGTCACCACTGGCTCAGTCCGGCCCACTGCCTGCTTTTGTAAATAAAGTTTTATTGGGACAGGGCCCTCGTTTCCATATCTGGAAGCCTGGAAAGGTTATTTCCCTTTCTGAGTCAGCTGCCCTGGCTGAGAAGGGCCTGGCCTCCCAGAAGAACATTGTAGGGAGTCAGAATGGACACAGAGCACAGTGGATGTGCTGGCTGTCGGGCGCCTGTCCCGGTCCTGGGTGGCCGGGACCCCGTCTCGAGCAGCGGAGAGAGGAGCCCTCGGCAGCTGGCAGGGTGGCAGGGCAGAGAGGTCGGTGCCAGGAAACGCCCTCTGCCACAGTCCCCAGAAAGAAGCAGGTTGCGCTCTCCGCACCGGTAGGACATCCCCTCCGGGTCAGGGCCAGTGGGCAGCAGAAGTGGAGGAGGAAGTTTTGGCTGTGGCCTTAGCCTGAGCGTGGTGGGCCAGCACGTCACAGGTGACTCAGACGTGACCCTCGTGTCACCCTAGTAAGTGGCTCCCTAGAGGTGACCTGGATCAGTCTCTGAGCTCTGAGAGCCGAGAGCAGCCCCCTGCGACCCCAGCCCTGCCCTCTGCCCTCACTGGCTAGCAGACCCCACGAGGTGGGCAGGGTGGGGGCACGGCCCCCGAGCTTTCCAGGCATTTCTACTTAATGGCCAGAGAACCGGACATCAGGACTGCCCTGGGAGACCCAGGAAGTGAGAGAGGGTATGAGAGCCACAGACATTCTAGAATTGGTGCAGAACATTCTAGAATAAGGGTGCAGAACATTCTAGAATCAGGGGTGCAGAACATTCTAGAATCAGGGTGCAGAACATTCTAGAATCAGGGTACAGAACATTCTAGAATCAGGGTACAGAACATTCTAGAATCAGCTGCAGAGGGACACGTCAGCGCTGTGCCAGCTCCAGGGAGCCAGCTCGTCTCGGGAGGGGCCTCTGTGACATCAGAGAGGGGAGGTGGGGGCCCATTGCCCCTCTGAGCTCCCTTCTGCCGGGAGCCTGCCTCAGCCCCATCTCCTAGGGCACAGCTGAGAGGCGCCTGGGGGCCAGGAGACACAAAGTGTGGCCCACACACACCCCAGGTCCCCTAGCGTGTGGCCTGGGCACCCCACAAGAAACCAGGCCCCCCCCCCGACACCCCGGGCGCTCGCTCACTCCTCACTGCTACACCACCGCACCAGTCCTGGGGCCACTGGGTGGTCCTGACACCTGTGGCCAGCACAGGCCTGTGTCCCTCTGGGCCTCCACCTGGCTCCGCACAGCCTCGCCTGAACCAGCCTCGCCTGGTTCTCGGCTCTGGTCTGCTCTGAGGCCTGTGTCCCCCCAGCTCCCCTGCAGTGGGCAGCCAAGAGCTCCCAGGTGGGAAGAAGCTTTCAACTGAGTGTGACTGGGAAGCCCAGTGTTAGGGCTGGCCCCTGCGCAGGGTGTCGGGGGACCATGTCCACTCAGCCCTATGCTTGCTGCCACCCCGGGACGTGGCCATTCCTGGTGCCACAGGATCAGAAAGGAGCCCACCTCTGTACCGCCTCACTCCAGTGCCCCCTTCCTCCCTCATCCCTGCTCCCCTGCCTCACCCCCCGGTGCTCCCTTCCCCCTCAGCCCCATCTCCCCTGGCTCACCCCCTCCATGTCCCCTTCTCCCCTCATCCCTGCTCCCCACCTCACCCTCCGGTGCTCCCTTTTCCCCTCAGCCCTGCTCCCCTGCTCCCCTGCCTCAACCCCCGTGTCCCCTTCCCCCTTCAGCCCCACTCCCACTCCCTCCCTCACCACCCCCGTGACCCCTTCTCTCCTCAGCCCTGCTCACTGGCTGTTTCTCTTCCCTCCAGCAGGCATCACTGACCACTGAAACTCCCAGCCCCACCACCTGCCTGGAACCATTGGGGACCTGATTGGGAAACCAGCCCCGTGGCCCCGCGATTGATGAGTTTGCTTGGGGGCTGCTGGGAAGGGGAGCGTGCCTGCAAACATGGGTCAGAAGGTCACCGGGGGCATCAAGACGGTGGACATGAGGGACCCACGCACTCAGCCCTTGAAGCAGGAGCTACAGGGCCTGGACTACTGCAAACCCACCCGCCTGGACCTGCTGCTGGATATGCCCCCGTGTCCTATGACGTGCAGCTGCGCCACTCGTGGAACAACGACGACCGCTCCCTCAACGTGTTCGTCAAGGAGGACGACAAGCTCCTCTTCCACCGGCACCCTGTGGCCCAGAGCACCGACGCCATCCGCGGCAAGGTCGGCTACACGCGCGGGCTGCACGTGTGGCAGATCACGTGGGCCATGCGACAGCGGGCACGCACGCCCGTGGTGGGGGTGGCCCACGGCGGATGCCCCCTGCACTCTGTCGGGTACACGACCCTCGTGGGGAACAACCACGAGTCCTGGGGCTGGGACTTGGGGCGCAACCGGCTCTACCACGACGGCAAGAACCAGCCGAGCAAAACCTACCCAGCCTTCCTGGAGCCGGAAGAGACGTTCGTGGTCCCCGACTCCTTCCTGGTGGCCCTGGACATGGACGACGGGACCCTGAGCTTCATCGTGGACGGACAGTACATGGGAGTGGCTTTCCGGGGACTCAAAGGCAAAAAACTGTATCCTGTCGTGAGTGCCGTCTGGGGCCACTGTGAGATCCGCATGCGCTACTTGAACGGGCTGGACCGTAAGTGTCCCCTCCGCGGTCGGGTCTGGCCAAACACTTGCACTGTGGCTGAGGTCCAGTGTCTAGGAGCGGACCTCCACGATGTTCCGATTCCCAGAGGCAGCTCTGGATGGCCTCTGGTGAAATCCAGAATATCGCTGGAGACAGCCTGGATCCAGCATCACCTCAGAGAGAAGCGAGCAGGTGGACGGAGGAATGATTGGATGGACAGATGGACGGACAGACGGATGGATGGACGGATGGACGGATGAGTGGGTGGGTGGGTGGAAAGATGGGTGGGTGAATGGATGCTGGATCGGTGGATGGGCAGGTGGGTGGATGGTAGATAGTAGAGAGACTGATGGATGGAGAAATAACTGCCTGGACCCTCCTTCCTGCGAGGCTCCCAAAGACTAGTCCTGCCTGGAGCCCTTTTACTCTCTCTTGCCAAAGGGGCGTCTCCCTGCAGCTCAGCACTTTCCAGCTCTCCCTTTTGCAGCTTCCAGATAAGTGCAGTGTGGTTTGCCGTAATTGCAGGTTCAGGGGAAGGCCTCATCTTCCTGGGGGGCCCTCACCCAGATGGTGGTTCCTCCCTCTTTCCACTGAACTCTGGGCGAGTCTGGGCCCCCGCCCACTGCACGGGGGCGGGGCTGCTGGGGGCAGAGAGCTTGTTCTTGGATGCAGCCCCTACGGCCACTGGTTCATGGTCGGGCTGGGCCTGGCCACGGGGTCAGTTCCCTGAGGTAGGTTGGGGTGCAGAGCTGTGTCTCGCTGCCTCCTGGCGCCACTGCCGGCTGTGAGGTCCCCCAGCCACACCCGTGCCCTCCACCCACCACCTTCTAGAGGCCATTTCATGAGGCTTTTCCTCCCAGTGGCTTTTGGGACTGAGCGTTGGGGCAGGAAGAGGGAGGCCACCATGTTCCTGACACCCCTGGTGTGAGTCTGGCTCTGTGAGCCCCCCACGGTCTCTGGGCACTGGGCAGGGGCCGGAGCTGTAGGGGCGTGTGTGTAAGTGGCGACCCTTCCCGTGCGTTTGGCTTAAGGAAAGGGCATGTCAGAGCGGCCCCCCCACAGGGACCCCAGTGATTTTTTCCCATTTCCTGAAAAGGCCAGAGAAGTCTGGCCCCTGCCCAAGACTGAGTGCACCTCGTCAAAGTTTGGAGCTTGGCGGTGCTGAAATCTGCCCCGGCACCTCCAAGGAGGCCAGGAGGGGTGCCGGGTCATGCCACCTTCCAACAGGCACCCAGAAACCTGGAAACTTCCAGTTCTGCCAATCACCATTCCCGTGAGCTCTTGGCTGCTGTCTGCACGGCCGCCCTCACACTCATTCACAGAAACCCTGAAAATGGGCTCCTGGGGTCCCCCCAGCCAGGCCCTCCGCACTCTGCTTGGGGCTGCCCCCAGCCGAGACACTGAGGGGCATGGGGTCCTTTCTGGGGCCATCAAGGGACAGACGTTCTCCAGAGCCTGTGCTGGCCCTAGTCCTGCGGCCGTGTCCACAGCATCGGGGACACTGGGTGGCTGGTTTCTGTGTCACTGTGATCCCAGACCACAACTGGGGTTCCTAGGGACTGGCCACGTTTCAGCCTCGAGGGGACTGAAACTAAACCTTTAGTAAGGTCCTCCCTTACTAATCAGGGACACCCAGGGTGGTCGACGTAGCACGCCACCCTGGGGGTCTCCCTCAATTGAGCGACCAATTAATCATCCACCGGAAACCAAGCCCCTCTGGGGAGGCAGTGAGCACCTTGGCGGCAGCGGGGAGACTGTGGAGGAGCTTCGCGGGGCGGGTGTGTGTCTTCTAGACCGTCTGTCTGACCACCGCCCTGTCTCTCCCGCCCTCCCCAGCCGAGCCGCTGCCTCTCATGGACCTGTGTCGCCGCGCCGCGCGCCTGGCCCTGGGGAAGGAGCGGGTGGCGGAGATCCACACGCTGCCCCTGCCTGCCCCCTCAAGGCCTACCTCCTGTACCAGTGACCGCGCCCGTGCCAACTCCCATGACTGCCCGCCAGCCGCACCGCTGCACCCAGGGCTCCGACTGACCGGCCCCTCCACCCTGGGGAAGAGCCCAGCCTCCTTCGCCGTCTCCACGGCCACTCCTGCCGGACACCAGACACGGACAGAGACGCCCATACTGGCAGGTGCCCCCGCATGCCGGATCCGGTCCCCGACCCCGGGAAGCCTGACTAGGCCCCCACTCCAGCCGGATCCCGGGGAACTGACCCCAGGAGACTCCGAGGTGCTAAGATGAGGGGGTGATGCCCAGCAGGGCAGGCCACGGCAACTGAGCTAGGGCACCAGAGCTCACCAGGCCTGGAGGCAGGTGCCCAGCTGAACCTTCCCTGGGCACCCAAGCGCTCAGCCTCTGTCCCGCCGGTATTTATTCTCCGGACAGTAACAAACACCGTTTATTTATTCCGAGTAGAGAAGCAGCCTCGTGCCGTCCCCGTCACCCCTCTCTGGCCTGTTGCTTTGACAGCGTCGTCCCCCACCCTCACCCCGTGGCCCCCTCCCACTCGTGGGGGGACCATTCTGTCCCCATGTGAGCACAGGCTGCCCTAACCTGTAGTTGTAGGGTCCCCTCAGGTCCTGAGCGGGCTCCTCAGAGCCCCACGTGCAATAAGAGTCGGGCCCCCCTCCCAGGGGCTCCAGGGGAGGCACCGAGCACTCCTCTCTGCGTGGTTCCCTTGTCTCGCGGCGCCCGGCTGAGCTGAGGTTTCCTCCGTGAGTCCTCGACTGTTTGGGCTTAAGCTCCCCAAGGAGCTTCAGGGGGCTGGAGCGGGGAGTCTCCATCCCTGAGAAGCCAAAGAGAAGGCCCCCCTCCCCAGCCATGACACACCCCCATGGAGAGCCCCAGGAGGACTGGGAGGCAGTGGGCAGGGAAGACCACCACCCACCCACTCCGCAGTCCCCGGCAGCCGCCGTGAGCTGGCCCGGCCTCGCTCTGAATCTTGAAGTCACCATCTGAGACTCTGGCTTCATTTCTGTATAGGTACAATAGATTACTTTATTTGTTTAAGATGGTTAATATATATGCATAGCTATCTCCCTATACCTGTCCTTAGAATTCTCTTTAAACAGCTGCTCTAGGGTACCTTAAAAAAGTCTTCCAGTGGAATATATTTTTTAAAGCACAAAATTGGTGCCAAGTCTGGGTGAAGGGTGTAAATTACCCCTTATTATTTTGAGGGTTGGGGACCCTCACCTGGAGAGTTTCCGCGCACCCCGCCCTACGCCTTTGGGTGGGACAGATGCTGGTGAATGTCGCCCTTGACGGCCCTGTGTCCACGGCCTCCCCAGACACTGGATGAATCTCTGGACTGCTTGTCATCGGCACGCCTCAGCCCCCGCCCAGACTCCCCCGGCCGCCCTTCCTTCCCTCAGCCCAGAGCCCTGTGGCCTGTACAGTTTTGAAACGCCCATTCTGTTTTATGACGGTTGGTGAACAGTAACCGAATAAAGGATGTTTATTACAATACAAGCCTTTCCAGAATCCCTCGGTGCTGGGGGTGGGGGGGTGGGGAGATGGGGGGCCGATCCCCCAAGTCCCTCCAGCCTCATCACCCACGTTCTAGCCCCCCAACTCTGACGGGGAGGAGGCGGGGCAGAGGCCCGCTCTGGTGTCTCCCACCTCTCAGGAGAGATGAGCCCGCTGCTGTGGGGGGCTGGCAGGTGGTGAAGGCGGCTCCTGGGATTGGCGTGAGCCCCGGTGCCCAGCGGTGTCCCCTCACGTTCCCCGAGCCAGCCCGTGTGGCCAGCCACTGGCCCCCAGCAGAGGAGTCGGGAATTTCTGGGCCTGTTTAGATCGGGGAGTGATAAGAAAAGGAAGAGCCAAGACACTTCCCAGATATGATCACAGAGTTGGCGCTGGGCTGGCTCCCTGGGGCATTCCTCATCGGAAAGGCTGCTCGGATGTGGGGCACTGGGAAAGGGCCCGGGCCAGCCCCTCCCTCTGCACATTCCAAGCCTGTTCCCTCCCACCCCACTCTTGGCCTCCCTGGCATGGTCCAGGGCACCCACCAGGATGTCCAGAAGCCACGATTCGGGGGCCTAGACTCTGCCACAGCCCAGACTCCCCGGTCTGGAGCCCGCTTTGCAACCGTCAGCAATTTCTCTGGAAAGGCGGCTGGATGCAGGGAAGGGTTTTCACGCTGGTGGGCCGCCTGGGGTTTGGCAGCTGCCCTGCCCTCACCAGCTGTGATGGGGGATGCCAGGCATCCTCAGGGCGCCCGCCCGGGCAAGCAGGGGCAGCAGGAGCCTGCGGGAGGCCCTGGAACCTGCTTGGCCGCTCAGCCAGCCTGGGGGGTCCTCACGCCCTTGGAAAAGGCCAGGGCACTGCTGTTTGGGCTGGAACCAGTGAATTTGGACCAGGCTTTCCTGAAACGGCTTCCTGAGAAAGTCTTTAAGATTCTCTCGTGGAGAGGAGCCTGTGGCTTGGGAACAGGGCCCCTGCTGGTCCCGACGTGATGGGGGTGGTCTGGCCTCCGTGTCAGGGCGGCGCTCCCAGTCTGGGGTTGCACTTGGAACGGGGCCACCTGTGAAGGGGGTGCCCGGGGAGGGAGCTGGGTCAGGCGGCTAGGGGCCGGGCCTTGGGAAAATGAGGGCCTTTGTACTGTGAGGGGCGGGGCTTCGTGGGCAAGGAGCGTCTTAGTCAAACCATCCCTGTGGTTGTAATTCATGTCTGCCCCTCCAGCCTCCAAGCAGGTGGCCCTGGGCCCTGGATGCAGGCACACAGCTCTGCCTCCAGCCCGGGACCCTGCAGCCACTGGCCTTCACCTCCTCCTCCTCCTCTTCCTCCTTTCCTCCTCCGTCTCAGGGAGGAGGAGGGAGAAGGATAAGGGGCTTTACTGAACTCTAAAGCATGGGGGAGGAGCTGGGGAGGGGGCGAAGGCAGCAATTAGTTCATGCTGGGCCCAGACACCCAAACATGGTTGGAGCCCAGCTGTAGGAATATTTGAAATAAATGAGCTGCCCGCGGCCGGCAGTTTGCTGTGTTGTCTGTCCGGGTCCATGGCAACGCGGAAGATTCATGGTCTCGGATCGGCTGAAGATCAACAAAGGATGTTGCGGCCCAGCGGCCAGAGGAATCGGCTCATGCTTCTTCCTCCCAGGGCTTCTCCGGGGCCCGGGGCTGCACCACGGCCTCTGGGGTCAGTGGGTGTGCGGGTCTCTCCGTCCGCCGCTGTAGCCTCTGCAGGGCTCAGCGTTTTTAGCTTGTTTTCTTTTTAAGACGTCTTGTTGCGCTCTCCTTGCGCTGTCTGCGTGCTGCAGTGACTGAGGCTTTCCAGAGCAGAGGAGACTGGGGGCTGCGGGTGGGCTCGGTGCAGGCCTCGCTCAGGCTCCAGGTCTGGGGCTGCGGGTGGGCTTGGTCAGGTTCGCTCAGGCTCCAGGTCTGGCTTCCTGCCCGCCCCATGCAGCCCCTGCTAGGCCTGATCTGGGGGCTGGGGCCTCCCGGCTCTTCCAAGGTGAGCCTTGCCTGCCACCACACAGGGCTCACAGATACAGTGTGGAGGGGGCCTAAGTGGGGCCCCCCCCCAAATCTCCAGCACCTCCCTCAGCCATCGCTTGGCAGTGCCCAGGAAACTCCATTAGACGATGCCGAAACTTTGCTCTGGAGGGCCCAGGGCAAGTCACAGTCATGCAGAAGTTTGAGCCAGGCCGTGTTTCCACCCAGGGCTCAGAGGGCCAAGACCCAGATGTGTGGGGAAATCCTTGGGGGTCAGCTCTGTGCCCCACCCTACAGGTCAGCTCCCAAACAGGAGTGAGTAGGGGGGCTTCACTGGAATAGGAGACTGGAATTGGTGATTTAGCCTCAGTTTCCCCAAGGCAATCAGTCCTGGGAAGGCTGACGCCGTGAAGGTCCCGGAGCTGCTGACCAGGGAGCCCCTTGGGCAGGACCATCCGGTGCAGGGACAGGAGGCTGCTCCCAGCACTTTTTTTCTTTTTCTTTTTTGCTTTTTTGGGTCACACCTGGCGATGATCAGGGGTTTCTCCTGGCTCTGCCCCTGGCGGTGCTCGGGGGACGAAATGGGATGCCAGGGATCACACCTGGGCTGGCTGTGTGCAAGGCAAGCGCCCCTCCCCCGCTGTGCTATCGCTCCAGACCCAGCTCCCAGCATTCTCCACGCCTCCGGCATCCGCCACGTCTGAGTCTCCCCAAGCGCCTCTGCTCCCCTCCTTCACCGCTGCCCACCGTCAAACTGTGCCTGAACCCAGTGACCAGTGCTCACGGCGCGCGGCGGGTGCTGTGGGGAGGAAGAGGCTCAGCCGAAGGAAGAAACTTCCCATCCTGCTGGGAGGTGAGTGGGGCTGCCCAGGCTTGAGGCCCGCCCCTGCTGACTGCCCACACCTGGGCCTGCAGCCTCCGTAGCCTTGCTTGGCCTGCCTGTGAAGTGGGACTCAGACCCTCCTCCTGGCATCTGCAGCCCCCAGGCCCTCATGGCCAGGAGGACCTGACCCAGGAGGCCGAGAGCGGTGCAGGTTGGAGCTGGCGCTGCCCGAGCCCGTGTCCGCTGCTAGGAGGCCCCTGCGTGAGCCAGCACACTCTCATTCTCTCCTGGTCCTTCTGGAGCCGAAGTCTCAAACCAAGGTGTGAGTGGGGCCGGGTCCCGCAGGAGTTCCAGGAGCGCTCCCCTCTCCTACTCAGCTTTGGGGGCTCATGGCCACGTTCCTCCAAGCTCCGCGTCCAACCCGCACAAACCTGTGCTCTGTCTCACAGGACACTCGTCCCTGGCTTTGAGGGCCAGAAAGTCGTAGACGCATAACAAACAGGGCCTGCAGTCCCTGGACAGGTCGCGCCTAGGGTCTGCTCGCCGGGCCTGTCGGGCACAGGCGTCCCTTAGGGACAGCACGTCTTCACAAGATGTCCCATGGGGTTCCGAGCTATGGGCCTCAGGGGCCATGGAAGGAAGAGTCGGACGCCCCGGCCATCCCCAGCCCTGCTGCCCGGCCACGGGGCCGCGCCCCTGGCGGCCTCCACCTCTTCCCTAATCTGGGGCTGGGACCCATTTATGTGATTTCCTTTAACCTGTGGCCCCCTGGAATATCCTGGAGGCTCAGAGGGACCTGTTGAGAGTCACTGCCGCATGGTCCTTCCACGTGGGGTGCAGGGAGGCCCCAGGCCTCGGGTGGGCCCCTGCGTCTTGGCTCAGGTTGGATGGTGAAAAGAACATGAAAGTTGGCAGGGACGGGGCAGGGGTCCAGGACCCCACAGATCAGCTGCCCTGAGTGGCTGCCGGAGTCTGGGGCACCCAATCTGGTTCAGCCCTCACACTGGGGCGCGATGCCCCCATGCCCGGCTGCCTGCGGGCTCCTGGCCCTCTTTCTGGGCAGCTCCCCGGGCTCAGAATTGATCGTACAAGGAAATGGAATGTGGATTCTGGCTATTTAAAAGAGTAAGGGAGCCCGGAGGCAGTCGGGACTGCCCCCCAGCGGGTGCCGGCCGGCCAGCCAAGGACTCCTCTTCAGAGCTTGATTTACGGCAGGGCGCGGGCGGCGCGTCAGACAGGGAAGTATTTGAAGCGGCTGCCAGATGTTGTGTCTGCGCCGCTCTTCAAGCTCTTAGGCTGAGCAGTTGCCTCCCACACCAGTTAAGGAGCTGGTCGAGCCTGAGGTCCAAAGCCTGGAACCTTCCGGGCATGGCAGGGCCTGACCTCCGAGGTCCTACGGGCCTGTGAAGCCTCAGACTGTTCTGTGAGTTCACCGCCACCTCTGGGGAGCCCACAGCCCGACGGTCCCCCCGGGCGCTTGCACTACCCTCCGCCCTTTCCTGTCTCCCACCTTGGGCCTCCCCACTGTTCACTCTGGTCACCTGATGCCATTTGCTTTTTGTAAAAGGACCAAGGAAGGTCACAGGGGTAGGGACAGCACCAATACTGCAGCTCATTTGGGGACCCTGCAAGTTGCCCACACCTGGAAACCTGATGACCAGGGAACCAGCCTTTGGACCAGGCCACTCCCTGACCGGGGAACACGGCTCCTGGGTATCAGAGTGAGGATCCTGATGGAGGGTGGGGCAAGGTTTTGAGGGATGAATAGGAGTAGGGGTGGGGCAGGGTTTTGAGGGATGAATAGGAGTAGGGTGGGGCAGGGTTTTGAGGGATGAATAGGAGTTTCCAGAGTAGCCCAGGGAGCCCATGGGTGTGGTCCCTCCCTCCGTGATGGCTGGGGTTTCCTATCTGGATCCTGCTCAGGAACTGGGACGGTGCCTGCCACAGGGAAAAATCTGCTTGAGGCTGGCAGGTGCAGCAGTTCCGCGACACCACGAAGCTGTCCACACCCGCAGCTCTGCCTCCTCAGGAGCCCCCGGTAACCCAGACATGGTGTCCCCGTCTCAGGGTGCTCCTGGCCCAGCTTTGGCTCCAAATGTGCCCAGGAGGCCCAGGTGCCAGCACACGCAACCTGCCTGCCAAGGCCCAGCCCGTCTGGGGCCCCTGAGTGCTAGTCCTGGTGTGGGCATGGCAGCGCTGGAGCCACTCACTCCCGGGCATGTGCCGGTCCCAGGGGCCCTGTGCCCACTGACCTCTTCCACACTTGGGGGCTGGTCCTCGGCTCACAGCAGGGCAGCTGCTATGTGGCGGGGCATGGAGGCCCTGAGGCTGACGCTGCGACTCCAGGTCCCAGGGACACGACCCCCTTCTCCCAGGGACATGACCCCCTTCTCAAGACTGCCTGAGTCCCCCAGGCAGGCCAGCCGCACCCCCTTTGACAGAGGGTGTGAACATAAGCTCCCTTCTCCATTATGCCACAGCCCTGAGCCTGGCGAATGCCAGCCGAGACCTTTGCCACTCTGGCTCAGTGGACCCTTTGTCACGTTGGTGCTCAGAGAGCTTGGTTCACTTTTCCAAGGTCACACAGCCCAAGCTGAGCTCACTGAAGCCGTGGGCCGCTGCAAGCCCTCTGTCCTTCAGGGTGCACAAGAGCGGAGGCCTGGGACAGGAAGGGTCAGCCAGGGCACTGCTGTCTCAGGAAGCAAGGGGGCGCTCTCTGCTCCCGCCCCAACCTTCCAGAGGGACAGGCAAGGCCAGGACAGGAGCAGGTGGCCAGGAGGTGCCCTCAGGGCCATGAAAGGCACCACATTTCAGCCAGCTCTGGATGTGGCGCCTTGGGGGTGGGGGGCACCGATGCCAGCAGAGGCCGGTTCCATTGTACCATGCAAATGAGTCCCTGGGGCCCCTGGCTGGGCGGCAGCTTCCTGGCCTCACAGTCCAGAGAAGGTGAGTCCCAGGTGCCCACAGGTGGCAGAGACCCTCCCCCTTCCCTCCCTGCAGCGCTTGATCAGAAACAGAAAGAGTCAGAGGGGCACCAGGTCCTTCTGCCGAACGGGACAAGCTTCCCGCACCCCATGCCCGAGTCGCCCCAAATCACCTGCCTCCATGGCCTTCCTGGCCTCCTCCCCAGCACTGGGCACTATGGACAGCGGCTTAGAAATGAGCCGTGAGATGGTGAGTGGGTGAACGTTCCCCCCAGCCCCTCCGACCCCACACACATGCTCCAGGAGAACACATGCCCGCACACATGCCCCGCACGCATGCCCTGCACACATGATGCAGAAGGAGAACGTTGGTGCCCGTGATGTCCCATGACGCTCACTCTGGCTCCCATCCTCCTCCTATCCACGTCGTGCTCCCTAAGCCGCGGCCCTGCGCGGGCCGATTCTCCAGGCGGCACACGGAGGTCAGCCTTAACTCCCGCAGGGCCTGACTCCCAGTCCCACACCCCAGAACTCCCAGGTCTTTCCACTCACAGAGGGAACGTCACGGGCTTTCCAAGGTGGGGAGCCGAGATGGCGACCAAGGGCACCCAGGACAGAGCGAACGGCCCTGGACCAAGCTCCAAGAAACACCTCGCCTGAGCACGAGGGTGCCCGTGAGGGGGAAACCAAGGCCCGCATGAGCAAGTGCACGGAGCCTGGAGACTGGCCCCTCTAGCGAGAGCCCAGCCCTGCATGGCCTTCCCACGTGGCCGCAGGAGGGGGCAGTGCTGGGGGTCCTGGGCCCCCACGCCGCAGCAGGCAGACGCTTGCTGCTCCCGAGGGCCAGTCTAGGCACTGTGGCATCGCCGTGTCCTTTCTGGCCACCTGGCTCCTGGGGGTGGGCCATGGACATGGTGCAGGAGACCCCCCGCCTGCCTCTCAGCCACGGACTGGCAGACGGTATGGCTGCGTGGTCTTTGGGGCCGCGTGGACGGGGCTCTGTGTTTTCCTTGGAAACGTGCCCACGTGCAGGCAGCGAGCGCAGGGGACCGGTGGGGCTCACGGTCCCCCAGCCCGGCTGCCCCCGGCTGGTTTCTAGGAGCTGGTAAATCTGCTCAGCGCCTTCTGGTCTCAGTAACCGGCTGCGCATTCCAGCCTGGCCCCGACCGGGACAGCGGCTGTCTAGACGGAGGCCAGCCCACTGGCACCATCATAAATAAAAATAGCTTAGATCCCACCCTCGCCAGAGCAGACTGGCACCGGCCTCTTCGCTGGCGCCTCCTGGCACCTGGTTCTGGGATGGCCCCAGGGCCCCTCCCCCAAGGAGGCAAGGTGGGTGCAAGGGGCCCCAGGAACAGGCAGAGCTTCCTTCAGATCCAAGGTCAGGGTACACCCTGGCCCGGCCCAGTGAGGTCCGGGCCCCCTTGGGGGTGACTGGGAAGATGGGGTGCTCACTGCACCCACAGATCCTGGGCCCTGATTCCCAGCCCCACAACCCTCCTTCCGCCCTTCCTCCTCATCCCTCCTTTATGCTTGGGTTTGTCTGCCCTTGGGGAGTCTGGTGAGTGGAACCCAAGTGCGCACCGGCCTGTATGCAGGGCAATGAGGGGTCCGTAAGGGAGCACGAGGACTGAGCTCTGAAGTAGGGGTCCCTAAGGGAGCACGAGGACTGAGCTCCTGAAGTAAGGGGTCCCTAAGGGAGCACGAGAACTGAGCTCCTGAAGTAAGGGGTCCGTAAGGGAGCACGTGGACTGAGCTCTGAAGTAGGGGGGGTCCCTAAGGGAGCACGAGGACTGAGCTCCTCAGTAAGGGGTCCGTAAGGGAGCACGTGGACTGAGCTCCTGAAGTAAGGGGTCCCTAAGGGAGCACGAGGACTGAGCTCCTGAAGTAAGGGGTCCCTAAGGGAGCACGTGGACTGAGCTCCTCAGTAAGGGGGTCCGTAAGGGAGCACGAGGACTGAGCTCCTCAGTAAGGGGTCCGTAAGGGAGCACGTGGACTGAGCTCCTGAAGTAGGGGGTCCGTAAGGGAGCACGTGGACTGAGCTCCTGAAGTAAGGGGTCCCTAAGGGAGCACGAGGACTGAGCTCCTGAAGTAGGGGTCCCTAAGGGAGCACGTGGACTGAGCTCCTGAAGTAAGGGGTCCCTAAGGGAGCACGAGGACTGAGCTCCTCAGTAAGGGGTCCCTAAGGGAGCACGTGGACTGAGCTCCTGAAGTAAGGGGTCCCTAAGGGAGCACGAGGACTGAGCTCTGAAGTAAGGGGTCCCTAAGGGAGCACGTGGACTGAGCTCCTCAGTAAGGGGTCCCTAAGGGAGCACGAGGACTGAGTCCTCAGTAAGGGGTCCCTAAGGGAGCACGTGGACTGAGCTCCTCAGTAAGGGGGTCCGTAAGGGAGCACGTGGACTGAGTCCTCAGTAAGGGGTCCCCTAAGGGAGCACGTGGACTGAGTCCTCAGTAAGGGGTCCCTAAGGGAGCACGTGGACTGAGCTCCTCAGTAAGGGGTCCGTAAGGGAGCACGTGGACTGAGTCCTCAGTAAGGGGTCCCTAAGGGAGCACGAGGACTGAGTCCTCAGTAAGGGGTCCCTAAGGGAGCACGTGGACTGAGTCCTCAGTAAGGGGTCCCTAAGGGAGCACGAGGACTGAGTCCTCAGTAAGGGGTCCCCTAAGGGAGCACGAGGACTGAGCTCCTGAAGTAGGGGGTCCCTAAGGGGCACGAGGACTGAGTCCTCAGTAAGGGGTCCCTAAGGGAGCACGTGCACTGAGTCCTCAGTAAGGAGTCCCCTAAGGGAGCACGTGGACTGAGTCCTCAGTAAGGGGTCCCTAAGGGAGCACGTGGACTGAGTCCTCAGTAAGGGGTCCCTAAGGGAGCACATGGACTGAGTCCTCAGTAAGGGGTCCCTAAGGGAGCACGTGGACTGAGTCCTCAGTAAGGGGTCCCTAAGGAGCACGAGGACTGAGTCCTCAGTAAGGGGTCCCTAAGGGAGCACGAGGACTGAGCTCCTGAAGTAGGGGGTCCCTAAGGGAGCACGAGGACTGAGTCCTCAGTAAGGGGTCCCTAAGGGAGCACGTGCACTGAGCTCCTGAACCCATTCTCATAGGGGTGAGTTTGACTCTCCCGGTACCAGGGGAGGGGCCCTTCCGCAGTCCACAGCCTGCCCATCCGTGCGGGGAGGCCCTGCCCTTCCCTGCTGGGCCAAGCTGGATTAAATCTCTGACGGAATCCAGGAGGCTCCTGGATCACTGAGGTCTTCATTGTGTCCTTGTTGGGGACAGGGGGCCCCAAGGACACCCGAGTGGCACGATGGAGGCAGGAGACTGGCCGTGGAGCCTGATCCAGGAGCAGAGCAGCCTGGCAGGCAGTGTGTGTTGGGTACGCTGGTGGGGGTTTTCTGCTTTCACTCCTAGAGGCCTAGGGACAAAACCTGCCCGCAGCCTCTGGAGGGTCCTGGAGGGTCCCGTCCCCCAAACTCCCTCCTGCACCCACAAAGCAGGACTCTGGAGCCAGAGCCGAACCCGAGGCCTGGGTGGGAGGGTTAGGGGGCTCCTGCACCCAGGCACTCCCACCCACTCCCCAGTCCTGCTGTGTGGCTCAGGGACCACAAGGGACTGTCCCTCCATGGCCCATGTTGAAGAAGGGGCTGCAGCTGCCAGGCCTCCCACCCAGCAGCCCCCTGTCTTGAGGGCCCCAGGAGGTGAGACGTTGGGAATGTGACCCACTGCAGCGCTTGCCTGGCCCTGGGTTCCAGCCTCGGCACCGCCAAAGAGAAAGGGAAAGGGCCAGAGCCAGGATACAGCCTTGCACAGCCTGGACCCCGGTTCCATTCCCGGCACCCGATGATGCCCTGAGCGATTCCCAAGTGCAGAGCCAGGAGGCAGCCCCGAGTAGCTGTGGCCGTGTGGCCCCCAAAGAAAGACAAAGGGACAATGTGAGGGGGACATCGAGGCGCCCCATGTGGCCCCAGATCAGCCCCTCAGGGACAGTGTCCGCCATGGCCCCTCCACGCCAGCAGGAGACCCCCCACATCTCTCTTCTTGTGGATCAGACATTTCTGGGGCAAGCCAAGGAGGCAGAGCCCGCACTTCCGGCCATCCCACACTCCTGCGGCCTGCGCGGTGAGCAGAAGTGGAGGGACAGGCCCGGGGGCACAGGTCACAGCAGGTGCCCTCAGGACCACCGGGAGTGGAGGCAGTCAAGCAGGACACCACAGAGAGCGCAGCGGCCAGCAGGGCAGCTACCTGACCCCCACCTGCTCCTCCGGCTCCCAGGAGGACCCTCTGGCAGTGGAAGGGGCAGGAAGTGACCATGCCCAGGGAGGCAGGAGGGGCATCTGGAGGCCAGCCTACCCCGGGAGGGAGCGGCAGGCGAGGCCGCTGAGGAGGGCACTTGGCCGTTTCAGCAGCTTCTCTCTGCGTGGGGTCTCCGGGCGGAATCCCAGGCCCAAGCAGAGGCTTCGAGATTCTTAAAAATTGAAAAAGGTAAATGATGAATGAGTAGAGATGGATTCTGACCGCTGACCACTGACCGCCCCCGGCCTCCAGCACACCTGGCCACACCCGGGGCGTGTTCTGGGGATGGACAGGAAAAGGCAGGCCTCGGGATTCCTGCCAGGGAGGCCCCACCTCAGTGACGGACAGGTCCTGGGAGGACGGGGGCCCCGCCACTGGGGCTGACCTGTCCCCACCTCTGTGTCCCTATGACTGGAGAAACAGAACGACTCTCATAGGGGGGAAAGCACGCAGGGCTGAGGGCGCTTGCAAGGCCGGCTCCGTCGGTACATTGCGTGACTGAAACCCAATCGTGAACATCTTCGTAACTGTGTACCATAGTGAGTCAATAATTTTTAATATCCACATTCTGTAACAAAATAATAAGATAAAGTTTTTTTTAAAGAGCTGGCTTCCATCCCGCTCCCTGAGACCACTGAGGGGGTCTCATGGTCCCAAGGACACGGCGCTGGGCAGGTTCCTCGCCTAGAGCCGCTGACGGGTTAGCCAAGAATGGCTGGGAACGGTCCGGGGCCCCAGCACTCGGGAAGCTCCCCAGAATCCTCTTGTGTCGAGTGGGTGAAGCCTGAGTCCTCCAGGCACCCAGCCTGGCAGGGCCGGAAGGAGGCACATTGCAGAGCAGTTCACAGCCTGGTGGGCAGGTGGCCCGGGTGGAGGGAGGCGGGCGGGGGGGGGGCTGCAGCTGCTCCTCAGACACTTCCGCTCTGACCCAGGGGTGCAGCCCCCAAGGGCCCCCTTCTCTGGACACCTCGCGGCGCACTAGAGACTGTCACCCCTTCCTCCACACCCTCCGCCCAGCAGCCTTCCTCAGAGCCTCTGAGACCGACCGGGGCCGCCCCCAATGCCGGGTGTGAGGAGCGCCTGGAGGCTCTCAGCTCCCTTCCCGAGCTGTTGGGGACGCTGTGTTTGCTCTGCCCAGCTTGGCGCTGACCGTGTTTCCCCATGGCCAGCCTGGCAGTGTGGCTGGCACAGCACCTGGAAGTCCAAGCAGGGCCCTGGGGAGGCTTTTGAAACCTTGTGTCAGTTCCAGACCTTCCTGATGGCCTAGCAGGGACCCCCCACACACCCAGTGCAGACAGCCTGGAGCTCAGAATAGGTCCCCATATTTCTGTAAAGGAACAGGTTAGGGCCCCCTCCCATTGCTGGAGGTAACCAAGGTTACCTTTGGGCCACAGAAGGGGAGCCAGGCACCCGGGGGTGGGGGCTGAGCTCAGGCTGGGAGGAGAGGTGCTGGGGGCAGGGTGTGGGGGCCACAGGGCCGGAGGCTGGGCAGCTGGGCTTAGTCAGAGATTCGAACTGGGTCCTCGGCCAGCCAGCTCGGGCGCTGCTCCAGCAGAAGGTGCGGCCGGGGTATGCAGAGGTTAGCACAGAAATTGGAATCGCTGCTGCACCTGGCCGGGTACCGCCCGACTCAGCGGGCACCGCTAGGTTGGATGAGGCCCCTGGGAGAATGGCCCAGAGTCCTTCCTAAAGGAGCCCGGAGCCCGCAGGAGCATCCAGACTGGGCCTCCAACAACAGCCCAGGCCCCAGGCCCATCCGTGTGGGTGCCGAGAGGCAGGGGCGGCACAAGAACAGTTCCCAGACGCCGGGTGCTCCTGCATGTGGCTTTCTGCACCCACCGCCCCAGATTCCACCGGAGAAGCAGCCTGGAGCCCCCCCCCCCACCACGGTCGGTTCCACTTAAATAGCAAAGTGTTGGGTCAGAGCCAGAGCCCAGCAGGAGGGCGTTGCCCCCCCACCGCGAGGACCAAGGAGGCAGGCCAGGGGCCTGGGCTGGGGGACCCCGTGTCCTGACGTCCCTTCCCCAGCACGCCACGACCCTGGAGCCGTTGTTCTATCCCCAGGAGACAGCGCAGCTGCACCTGCCCAGCATCCAGGGAAGTGACCAATGACCTCCGGGTTCCTGCGGGCTGCATCCGCCCTGCTGTGCTGTGCAGGAAAGAGTCTACCAGTGCCAGAGTCTGCCGGGGCTGGGAGGGCGGGGGGCGGGGGGGCCGAGGCAGCCGGTTCCAATTAGGAGACTGGGCTCCCCGAAGCAGCCAGCGTTGTTTATGCACTGGGTCTCCGGGCAACGAGGCCCCTGCTGTGGGGAAGGTCCAGGAGCAGCCCAACTGCCTGCACAGACAGAGCCACGGGCCTGAACCCGGGCCTGCGCCAAACACCGCCACCCACTCTGGTATTCCGTGAGGTCACTGGGGACTGGGAAAACCTCAGCAGGACAGTGCACCTCCAGGGGGCTAAGGACAGAGCCTGGCTGACCGCTGCGGGGCTGCCCAGGGTGAGCATTCTGCACTTGATGCTCTCCTGCAGGGAGATGCAGGTTTGTGGAGCAGCCAGGCACTCAGGGGGCTGTGTGTGGAGCAGGGAGAGGCGAGCGTCCGTCTGTGGCACAGGGGGCTGGGGAGGGGGTGCAGCCACCTTGGATGCAGAGCTGGTGGGCAGGAGGGAGGCGGCGGCATCTGGCCTTGAGCGCTCTCTGCTTCGCAGCTGCCCGAGCACCGTCAGGGCTGAGTGACCTCTGTCTGCCTCCGGCCCTCTGCGCTTTCCTGCCCTTCCAACACCCATCCGGGCCCTTCTTGTCAGAGCTGACGAGTGTCTGAGCGTAGGCGCGGGGCCTAGGGTGCGGGGGCACCTGGGAGCTGCTGCCCGGAGGCTGTTGGGGGCAGCCACATGCTACCATCTCACCAGCTCAGTTTCCACAGCACCCGAGGAAGCGTGAAGCAGCCGGAAAGGAAGAGGCCACAGCAGCCCGGCCTGCAGAGGCAGCCGGCGGACGCTTGGTTTGTGTCATCCCCACCCCCACCGCACCGGCCGGTCCCTCCTCGCTCAGGAAGGACAGTTCCCGTCTCCCCAGACGCAACCACCGGAAACCAGCCAGTTCCCATGTCCCGTTGCCCTGACAGGAAGCCCACAGCTTTTCCCTCCAGCAGCCCATGACAGATTCCATCGGGGAAGTTGGGAGCACGCAGGCGGCTCCACGGTTCCACTTAAATAGCAAAGTGTTGGGTCAGAGCCAGAGCCCAGCAGGGAGGGCGTTGGCCAACACGCAGCCAACCCGTCTTCGAAACCCGGCACCCCTTAGCATCCCCCAAGCCCCACCAGAGTGATTCCTGAGCACAGAGCCAGGAGTAAGCCCTGGGCACCACTGGAGTGTGACCCCAATTTATTTTTTTAAAAGAAAATGGAATCAACTGCATGGGAGGCAGTCCCTGAACTCAGAAGGTTCTTGCTGAGACATCCCAGAGGGCTTCTTGCCAGTTTCCTTAACGCACTCAACTAAACAGAGACGGTGCCCAGGACAGAGGGCAGCTGCAGCGGCCGGAGCGACAGCACAGCGGGAGGGCGTTTGCCTTGCACGCAGCTGACCGGGTTCGATCCCCGGCATCCCATAGGGTCCCCTGAGCACCACCAGGAGTAATTTCGAGTGCAGAGCCAGGAGTAACCCCTGAGCATCACCGGGTGTGACCCAAAGAGCAAACAAAGAAAAAGAAGGCAGCCCCCAAAGGGTGGAAGCTGGACCTTGCTGGGGGACAAGAGTAGTCGGGGGTGCGGGGCGCAAGGCCTTCAGAGGCCTCCATCAGCAGTTGTGGTTATTCGCCAGCAGGTCCTAGTTATGTATGCAAACATGCTGTGTATGTGTGTTTGTGTGTATGTATGTTGTGTATGTGTGTTTGTATGTATGTGTGTTTGTGTGTATGTATACATGTTGTTTATGTTTGCTTGTGTGCATGTGTGTATGCATACATGTTGTATGTGTGTTTGTGTGCATGTATGTATACATGTTGTGTATGTGTGTTTGTGTGTATGTGTGTATGCATACATGTTGTGTATGTGCGTTGTGTGTATTGTGTATGCATACATGTTGTGTATGTGTGCTTGTGTGTATGTGTGTATGCATACATGTTGTGTATGTGCTTGTGTGTATGTATACATGTTGTGTATGTGTGTTTGTGTGTATGCATACATGTTGTGTATGTGTTTTGTGTATGTGTGTATGCATACATGTTGTGTATGTGTGTTTGTGTGTATGTGTGTATGCATACATGTTGTATATGTGTGCTTGTGTGTATGTATATGCATACATATTGTATATGTGCGTTTGTGTGTATGTATACATGTTGTGTATGTGTGTTTGTGTGTATGTATACATGTTGTGTATGTGTGTTTGTGTGTATTTATGTGTGTTATATGTATGTCTGTGTATGTTTATGTGTATATGTATACATGTATGTGTGCTTGTGTGTGTTTATGTGCATATGTGTACATTAATGTGTGTATGTATGTGCAGTTTGGAGCAGGGGCATCTCCAGAGGGTCCCTGAAAGTGCCTTTGCCAGGGCGGGAGAGCTCTCACCTCGGGCCTGGACAGGGTGCTGGGTCCACCAGCAGTGCTGGCCACTGCAGAGGCCAAGCGGGCACATGTGCAAGGTTACTTCTCTCTGTCTACGTCGAGGGCCCAGTGTCCCCTCAGACTGTCCCCAGGGGCCCGGACCGGGCCACAGCCTCCTGTCAGTGCTCAGACTGAGTCTGACTGCTCTGGAATGCGGGGCGTGACCCACAGGCGCTCGGGGTCTTTGCTCTTTAGCTGTGGGGCTGGTGGGGGCCTTGGTCAGGGCTCGCTAGGCCGCCGCGGTGAATCTCTAGAGGCGAGGTAAGCCCCCCCCCCGCACAGCCACTCAGCACCCCTCACCCGTACTAGGCACCGCACACTGTGAGCAAACAGGATCCGGGGAACAACGCCGTGATTTCTGTCTGGACCATTCCGGGGTCAACATGGAACCATGCGGGAGTCGGTGTGAGGCCTCCAGCGCAGGACGCTCACTAGATGCTGGGCATGTGCCTGGGCTTCCTGGAACCTCGTCACCACCTTGTGTACGGGTGTAGCCCGTTTAATAAGGACGAGGACGTGGAGGGCCTGAGCCATAGACAGCGCACGGGGAGGTCACTGGCCTTGCATGCGGGAGCTCCATCCTGGACACACATAAATACACATTTAAAAAAAAAAAAGGAGAAGCCGGGAGCCTCCTGCAGGTCACAGGCTGGACTGAACTGGGCTCTGCTCCCAGGGCTGAGGCCCATGACCTGTGGGGCCTCAGCTGGCCCGTGGGGTGGAGTTCCCCAGTTTTGGCCGAGCCCTGCCTGTAGAGACCCAGCCGGCACCTCCTTCCTCCTTCTCTGAGTCCATCAGACCTTGGCTCCTGGCTTGGGACCTTAGGGGCTGAGGGGACCTTGCCGGCAGCACGGCTGCAGGGGGCTCCAGGAGGCGGCAGCAGCCGAGCACCAAGTAAGCGGCAGAGGGACCCGGCCCACAGACTGGGCTTCAGTGCCGCGCGCACCTGGTGTCCATGGCTAACCGGGCTCGGGCAAAATGGTGTGCAACCAACCCAGGTTCAATCCCGACATCCCATATGGTCCCCTAGCGCCGCCAGGAGTAATTCCCGAGTGCAGAGCCAGGAGTAACCCCTGAGTGTTGCCAGGTGTGAGCCAAAAACAAAACAAAAAAAAGGAAAGAAGGAAGGAAGGAAGGAAGGAAGGAAGGAAGGAAGAAGGGAGGGAGGGAGGGAGGGGAGGGGGAGGGAGGGGAGGGAGGGGGAGGGAGGGAGGGAGGGAGGGAGGGAGGAAGGAAGGAAGGAAGGAAGGAAGGAAGGAAGGAAGGAAGGAAGGAAGGAAGGAAGGAAGGAAGGAAGGAAGGAAGGAAGGAAGGAAGGAAGGAAGGAAGGAAGGAAGGAAGGAAGGAAGGAAGGAAGGAAGGGAAAGAAAGGTGAACTCCCCAGCACTCAAATGCTGAGCCCTCTGGCCACTGAGCCCCAAGGCTGGGGCGTGGCCCCAGGCTCTCGAGGGAGGCCCTGCGTCACCTGCCCGGGGGGTAAGGAGCATGTCCAGTCCTCTGCCCACTGGGTGCCTGCAGCTCCGCCTCCCACTGGAGTTAGACAACCTAAAATGCCCTCAAGGATGCCAGCGGGCTCTGGGACAGGAGGCCAGCCCGAGTGGACACAGTGAGGGCACTCTGATGGATGGGCTGTGTGTGCCCTCCGTCCAGAGTGTCCTTGAAATGGCGGGAGACAGTCTAGCGTGTGCTGGGAAGGGGGTATCCCAAGCCCCCCGCCCCCACCCTGACCAGTAAGCTTCAGATCACCAGGGGCGTGGGGGAATGTGGCTGTCTTTGGGAAGGGGGGCAGGGAGGCCCGGGCTCAGGCCTCTCCCACCTCCCACTTCCTGGTGACTCATTACCTTAAGGACTGTGGCATCTGTACCCACCACTGCCAGGGCCACCCGGCAGAGAGCCCGCCAGCCTGCCTCTGTGCCTGCGTCTGGCTGGAACAAAAGCTCCAAGGCTAGGAAGAGGGAGGTGGCCAGTCCTCTGGCACCCCTCAGTGTGGAGGCGCAGGACCTGGGGGTCAGCCCGGCTGGGCAGGGGTACAGTGCCTGGCAGGAGGCAGGGGGAGGCAGCCACACGGAGAGCCCAGGTGCGAGTCAGACGGGGGCGGGGGGTGGGGGGGGTGCCAGGGCGCGTTTCCTGGCACTGCAGCGAGAGCCACAAATAAGAGGCTGAATGCAGCTAAACTTCCCTCCCTCTCCGGGCTGGGGCATTTGCAGGTGCCTCAGGGAACTTTTATGGACTGAACTGTGACCCCCGCCCCCAGCCTCCCAGCCAAATTCACGTGCTGGGGTCCCTAACATACCCCGCAACGTGACCCTTAAGGAAGTACTAGGTGAGATCAGGGTGGGCCCTAATCTGGTACAGGGGTGTCCTTAAACACAGGGGAAGACAGCAGAGTCTGTCTGTCTGCCCCTCCCTCCCCCCTTCCTCCCTTTCTATTTTGTCACTGGTTTGGGGGCCACAGCGGGCAGTGGCTCTGTGCTGAGGGGGTCACTCTCAGCAACGCTGGTCACTACGCAGTGCTGGGCATTGAACCCTTGTCTCCAGTGTTTTCCAGTGCAGAGGGGGCCATTTCCTGGCATTTTCCTCCCTCTCTATGTCCACTCCATTCAGAGACTGAGCGTGTGAGGACAGTGCTGACTGGTCAGTCCCCTGCAGCTCCACAGAGCTGGCAACCACCCACCTGCCACCCAGTATTGCCCAAACCTGGTGAAAAGGGAAAGTCTCCTCCTGGTTGGAGTCCTCAGGCTTTGGAAAGGTCAGGATCCCTTAACTATGGAGCTCCCCAGTAAGACATTGAAGAAAGAAGAATTGGGGGCCAGTGTCTCTGCAAACCCATAGGGGCCACACCAAGCATGGCAGGATGAGGCTGGGGAGCCACACTAAGCATGGCAGGATGAGGCTGGGGAGCCACACCAAGCATGGCAAGATGAGGCTGGGGAGCCACACCAAGCATGGCAGGACTAGGTGAGGAGGAAGCCGCAGCATGCAGACCAGCACCCTAACTATTCCCACAGCCCCTGGAACTTCTAAGGAACTGGGACCATGCAGCCAGAGAGAACACCTCCCAAATTCCTCGGGATTTTTCTCCCCTAGTCAACCAGAGTCTATTTATAGCCAGCGAAGTATGCGTGGAGAAAGGGTTGGAAGGAAACAGCAAATGCTAACATGTTGATTTGTTTCTTTGCCTCGTTGTGTTGTTTCTATCACACGCATCTGACAGTGAAGACCAGAAAAAAGGGCATTTGTCAATCGTAATTCATCTTGAGCACCCACGTCCCCTGCAGAGACGCCCAAATGCAGTCACTAGCTCTGCTATCTACATCCACTATTTTCTATTGTTACCCTTCCGATGCAGACCTTCAGAAATGCAGAGCCATGTCTTGAGCATAGCCGTGATCCGCTGGCATGATTCCATGATCACGAAGCCCCTGTGAGTGGAGCTTGCCCCAGTGTCCTCTGAATGCCTGCCAAGCCTGGGGGTTGCTATAAACAGCCCGCAATGGACATCGTCAGGCTGAGAAGTCTGTCGTCCTCTCTTCCAAACTCTGTCACCCCCCAGATGTGGGAGTGCCAGTCTGCAGGGCGGTCATACACAACACAACCACAAACCTGCCGCCACACTAGACTTCCTCCGAAGTGCCCTTCTGAAATTCAGAAAAGTAAATTAAAATAAAAGGGGGCAGAGAGATTGTGAGAGGGTAGGGAGCTGGACTTGCATGCAGCCCACCTGGGTTTGAGGCCCAGCACCACACAGATTCCTCAGCACCCCCAGGACTGACCCCTGAGCACAGAGCCAGGAGCAAGGTCTGAGCATTAAGGTCTTGCTTTGGCTGTGGCCAAAAAAAATAAACCTCAGGGGACTGGAGCGATAGCCCAGCGGGTAGGGCGTTTGCCTTGCACGCGCCGGCTCATGCCAGCCCAGGTTCGATCCTCGGCATCCCATATGGTCCCCCGAGCACTGCCAGGAGTAATTCCGAGTGCAGAGCCAGGAGAAACCCCTGAGCATTGCCGGGTGTGACCCAAAAAAGCAAAAGAAAGCAAAAGAAAGAAAGAAAGAAAGAAAGAAAGAAAGAAAGAAAGAAAGAAAGAAAAGAAAGAAAGAAAGAAAGAAAGAAAGAAAGAAAGAAAGAAAGAAAGAAAGAAAGAAAGAAAGAAAGAAAGAAAGAAAGAAAGAAAGAAAGAAAGAAAGAAAGAAAAGAAAGAAAGAAAGAAAGAAAGAAAGAAAGAAAGAAAGAAAGAAAGAAAGAGCGAACCTCAAAAGAAAAAGAAATCGAGGGGCGGAGCGATAGCATAGCGGGTAGAGCATTTGTCTTGCATGCGGCCGACCCGGGTTTGATCCCCGGCATCCCATAGGGTCCCCAGAGCACTGATTCCTGAGCGAAGAGCCAGGAGTAACCCCTGAGCGTCGCCAGGTGTGACCCAAAAAGCAAAAAGAAAAGAAAAGAAAAAGAAATCAAAAGAAAGAAGTTTTGCTGACACAGGGAGGGGCAAGTGGCAGCTGCCTCTGAGAGCCCGCCCTCCCCCACCCCGTGCTACTTAGGGTCCACATCAGCACCAGTGACCCCTGCCCTGCCTCGGGGTGCTCCAGCACAGGGGAGGGCATCAGGAGGCGCCTCAGCGCGTTGGGGTGCTGGGACCCGTGGAAACAAGCAGCTCTGTCTGGGAGGGGCCAAGCCCGGGCAGGGCAGGGCCCTGGGGTCGGGCTAGGCCATTCGGTGAACACGTGGTGAGATGCCAACCTGAGGGTAGAGGCGTCATTCCAGGAGATCCCAGAACCCCCTTGGGACCACCCGGAAAACCTCCTCTGTGCATTCTCCCAGGCCCTGAGCATTCCCAGAGCGGCCACAACAATTCCTCACCAAGCCCCTGACTCCCCAGACCTGTCCCACCTCACCTTTCGCTACCAGCAGGTTCCCATTTTCCGAGTGGCCCCCAGCCCAGGGAAGGTGCTAAGAACTTCCTGCCACAGACTCTGGGGACTCGTAGCGCGGCACCCGGACAGACGCTCACACAGACACCCCCACTCCCCTCTGCTTTTACACTCTGTCTCTCAGCTGCTCACACCCACCCTCGCAGTGGGCAGGCGCCCGCTCACCCCCTGCACAGAGGCCCCTCCCATGTAATTTAGAAAATTCCTGTAATTCAGAAAAGTAAATTAAAATAATAAAATTGCTCTATTATCTTGGTAGAATTGAGGGTAAGCAGCTATACTGGGTCGATTGGGGACCCTGGGGTGTCCCTAATCCCGCAGCTGCAGACCATGGTTGCACCCACTTCTCTCGAGGGACATGGGCTAGGCGGAGATATGTGGGTCCATGTGGCCACTCGCTTCCTGGCACAGGGCTGCACACAGAGCTCGGTGGCCCCATCTGCAGGGGAGGGACCTTCTTGTGCAGGGGAGGGAGATGCTGGGGCCTAAGGCACGGCAAGGCTGGGCTCAAGCTTGGGGGTGCTGTGCAGCCCCCAAGACAGTAAAAAACAAAAACCAAAAAAACAAGAACAACCAGTGCCGGTGTGGATGCGGGGGAGAAAGGGCCTCTCTCTCACTACTGGTGGAATGCCAAAAGAACTAGAAATTGAGCTTCCATACAACCTACCAATACTACTCCTGGGAGCATACCCTGGGCCCCAAAGCACAATGCAGGAAAGCTATCTGCATGCAGCACTTTTCACAGTAGCCAGACTCTGGAAATAACCAGTGCCCAAGAACAGACGACTGGACAAAGAAACTATGGTACATCTACACAGTGGAATACTACGCAGCCACCAGGGAAGATGAAATCGGGAAATTTGCTGATCTATGGATGGACATGGAGAGCATCATGCCAAGTGAAGTGAGTCAGAGGGAGAGAGACAGAAACACAGACAATAATTACACTCATTTGTGAAATATATTTTTTTAAAAGCCCTTGGGGCCGGAGCGATAGCCCAGCGGGTAGGGCGTTTGCCTTGCACGCGCGGCCCATGCCGGCCAGGGTTCGATCCCGGCATCCCATATGGTCCCTCTGAGCACCGCCAGGAGTAATTCCTGAGTGCAGAGCCAGGAGAAACCCCTGAGCATTGCCGGGTGTGGCCCAAAAAGCAAAAAAAAAAATTAAAAAAAAAATAAATAAAAGCCCAGAGTTTGAGGATAATATCAGAAGACAATAGAAATGAGAGCCAGCAGGGCAGGTCCACAGTAGGAAGCTTGTCACCAGTTCTGAGAGAGGGCAGTTAGGATAAAGAAGGACCCTGTGGGCCTCGGACGGCTGGGGAAGCTGGAACTCCGCTTTCCCCAGGCTAAGCTGATCATGGGGCTCCCAGGAGGACAGATGGGTTTTGGGAGTGGGCCCATCACCTCTGGGGGGTCCCCGGAAGCAGCCAGATGAGACTTCGCCCACCACACTAGCCACCACCTTCGCTGTCCAGATGCCGGGATACTACCTCACGACCAGATTAACAGAGGCAAAACCAGTTCGAGCCCAGGTCCATCAAAATAGTGGAAAGTTATGTCCTTTAATGCACTGCATTCCACGATGTGCAGGAAAGTTTGGCGAGAGGGAGAGATAGAGAGGAGAGAAAAGACATACAGAACCCGCCAAGTAGTTGAGGTGTGGGAGGGGGAAGGAGGTGGGGACATTGGTGATGGGAGATGGTTTGGGTGGAGGGATGGGTGTTGGAACACTGCAGAACCAAATTCTACATGAGCATCTTGCAATTGTATGTCTAAAAGTGGTGTAATAAAATTTGGGAAAAGAAAAAAAAATAAAAACACCAATGAAAAATAAAAAATAAAAGAAGGACCCTGTGGCAGTGATGGTGAAGTGGTCACTCGGGACAAGAACTGCGTGCTGGAAGGAGGGAGAGTGCCAGGATGATGACCCTTCAGGGACAGGACTGCAAACCACAGTGCCTAAGAGAAAAGAGGCAGGGGAGAGTCAGAGAGGGAGAGAAAAGGAGAGAGGAAGTGTCTGCCATAGGCAGGCTGTTGGGGGCGGCGGGAGCTGGGGATGTTGGTGGTGGGAAACGTGCACTGGTGGAGGGATGGGTGCTGCGACATTGTATGAACACCCAATCATGAACAGCTTTGTAACTGCTCATCTCAGGTGATTCAGTAATATATATATATATATATATATATATATATATATATATATATATATATATATATATATATATATATATATATATATATAGGAATGTAATTTTTTTTAAGAGACTGCTGTTGGTGGGAAGGCAGCCGCAGGTCTGGGCTCGGGAGCGCGGCAGCAGGCAGGCTCCCCCAGACGCGGAAGCCTGACCTGTGACCTGCCCCACTTCCTGCCCGTGGTGATGCCCCCAGACAGCCGCACAGACACTCACCCCCAAACAGGGCCAGCTCCGCCCGCCCCCTCCCCGCTGTGTCTGCGCCTCTCCCCTGCGCTCTTTGATCTTCGCTCTAATTGCGCCTCTTCTCCTCCCTCCCGGGGTGCCGGCTTCCTGCTCCCACAGTCCCGCCTCAGAGCCCCTGTCTGTCTGCACAGCTTCCCAAAAGCTCCCGCCTGGAGCACCTGCCCCCGCACCCCCTGCCCTTGTCTCTCTCCTACCCCGCATTCATGCTTTCCAAGATGCCCCCTAGGCTCCCCATTTCAGCCAGAGGGTCCTTTCTGAGGGCAGCCTCGGCAGGTGGGGATGGGGTGATCACTCAGGAGATTCTGGAGCCAGGAGCAGGCTGGACGCTATGGCCTGTACTTTCCGAGGGGGCACTGAATGGGGTGGGCTCTGACTGCGGGGCGCAGGAGCACAGCTCTGTGCTCCCCACCCCCAGCCAGAGCTCCTGGTGCCTTCACAGGGGTTGTGGGAGTGGGGGTCAGTGTCATGGCTAAGAAACTTGCGGCGGTGTGTGGGCTGCGGACTCTGTGTCCAGGCCGGCCCACACTGTACACACACGTCCACACTCACTACACCCGCACCACTCGGGATCTCAGGAGTCACTGCTCTGAGTGAGCACACAGCTGCTCTCCCTTCGGCACCCACACAAGCCCAGAGCCGACCTGGGTTTCAGGCGGTGCCTTTTCTTCGATGTGTGGCCTTTGGCAAGTTTCTTTCTTTTTTTTCTTTTTTTTTTTTTCTTTTTTGGTTCACACCCGGCAATGCTCAGGGGTTTCTCCTGGCTCTGCACTCAGGAATTACTCCTGGCGGTGCTTGGGGACCATATGGGATGCCGGGAATCGAACCCTGGCCGGCATGGGCCGGCCATGCAAGGCAACGCCTACCCGCTGGGCTATCGCTCCGCCCCTACCCGCTGGGCTGGCGCTCCGCCCAAGTTTCTTTTTTTTGTTTGTTTGTTTTTTTTTGTTTTTGTTTTTTTTTTTTGCTTTTTGGGGTCACACCCGGCAATGCTCAGGGGTTACTCCTGGCTCTGCACTCAGGAATTACTCCTGGCGGTGCTCGGGGGGACCATATGGGATGCGGGGATCGAACCCTGGCCGGCATGAGCCGGCCACGTGCAAGGCAAACGCCCTACCCGCTGGGCTATCGCTCCGGCCCCCGCCCAAGTTTCTTAACCTCTCTGAGCACCAGCTTCCCATGTGCATTGGTGATTAGCAGGATGGGGGGGCATCCTCAGAGCTCCAGGCGTGCAGGAGGGCAGCCAGGACCCTGCGCGGGGCCCAGGAGGTTTAGCTGCATAGGCTTCACCCGCCTTTGCAGCCGGAAGTGCCCCGCTCCCAGGACCCAGAGACCGGAAGGAAAAGGGGGCCATGGGGCCTGCTTCCGCCGGCCATGAAGGCTGCCTGGGCGGCCTGTTGGGTGCGTGTCTGTATGGGGACAGGGAGCTACACACTGCTCCCAGCCAAGTGCTCAGACTTCGCTCCTCGCTCCTCAGTGGGGCCGGAATCAAGCCCAGGCCTCCGATTTGGTACCATCTCTCCAGCCCTGAGACAGCATCTACTCCTGTCTCAGGTGGGGGAGCACCATCACCAGGTGGGGCTGGGGCCCCTCGGCTCCGGGAGCCTGTGCAGGGGGTCACTGTTCCCAGGTGGCTTGGAGGTGGGCCCGAGGTGTGCAGAGAGGAGGCAACGCTACTTGTTTGTCTGTTCTGTTGATGAGCCACACCCAGCCTGCCCTGCTCAGGCCTGACTCGGCTCTGTGCTCAGGGGATCGCACTGGGCTGGCGGGGGGTGGAACTCGGGTCAGCAGCGTGCAAGGCCAGCGCTTTCCCTCCTGAGTCTCTGTCCTGCTCTTCGTTTCTCTTTCATCCTCTGCTGCAGCCCACACCTCTGCTGGGGGAGTGGATAAGGACAAAGTGGTTCCCACCAGCCCCCTGGATGTCTTGAGGGGGTCTTTACAGCCCTTCTTTGCAACTGGAAGTCCCCTACCTTTGATGGGTTACTCGCAGGGTACTGGGGAGTCACGTAGTTCTGAGGATCACACTCGGGGTCTCTCAACTGCAAGGCCAGCGGGCCATTGCTGAATCATGTTCCGGCCCCTATTTTTTAAAAACTATTAAGAGCTTGATTGAGATATACATAACTTTGAAGTGGCTGGCCTGCTTCCGAGTGCAGTGCAGGCCAGGGCGGAGGCACCAAGGGCAGGAACACAGGCTCCGTGCGCAGGGAGCCCCAGCCCCACATGCTTCCCTTGAGCACGGTGCCAGGGGTAGCCCCTGAGCACTGCCAGGTGTGGCCAAACAACAAAACAACAGGCGAGGAACAAACGGGGCTGGCTTGGATACGATGGTGCATCTTGCCAGGTGCTGCCACTGGCGCAGAGTCTTACAACAGCCGGAAGCTGGAGGGTGCCCCCACCAGCCCATGGAGTGTGGGCTGTGCCCACTGCAGGGAGTCCACACCACTCTGGACACTGTGGCTGGACCGCGGGGCAGTATTCTCAGTGGACGAGGGCAGGGGAGCTGCATCTGACAGAGTAGAGAAATAAGGAGAACGGGGGCCAGAGCCGATAGCCCAGTGGCAGGGCTTTTGCCTTACCGCAGCCCGCGCCATGCTGGCCCGGGTTCGATCCCGGCATCCCATATGGTCCCGAGTGTTGCAGGACTCCTAAGGGCCGCTGCATCTGCTCTGGATTGCCTCCCGCAAATCACTCTGTAGATAAGGGGGTAGTCTAAATGTGGCAGTTTATCCGACCATGTATGCTGTACTAGCTGGTATAAATATTCTCCCATGCTATCACAATCATCGTGGGACTAGCTAGATCTTACCAGCATATTAGCCTGGCCAACGTAAGGACACCTAAGTAATTAGACCAGAGAGAAATGCTGTTTGCTTCCAAACAAACAAGCATGGCTCCCTGATAAAATATAAAACTACAATGAAGTAGGAGACTTGTGAAGGCTTGGAGAAATATTTAACTGGCATTGGTGTTGATCTTTGGTACAGTGACATGCCATCTCAGAAACCCCCTTCTCTACATTTCAAAGGCTTCCCGGCTCAAAACATTAGCACAGTAAAGGCCCTAGGTGAGATGCAGGGGAGGGGATTACCTGAGGGCATTGGACCCTCCCTGCTTTCCATAACAATGGGAGGAAGGTCTGAGTTGCGGGAGGAGGGGGGGGGGGGTGGGGGTGGGGGGGGGATATAAACTAGCCGGTTCCGCTCTCCCGGTCTTCTTCCCGGTGGGATCTCGCCTTGTGAGCGTTTATTCCCCTTGGAAGTTTTACACGTGGTGGTCGCCATCTTGGCCTACACGTGGCTGGGGGTTCTAGCCTGGAATCCTAAGCATCGGGTTTTTCCTTTTGCTGATTTGTATGCCTGAACCTGTGATAAGTAAAGCCTTTTTAAAACCGCATCGGATTCCTGAGTGTTCATCCATTCCTTGCCGGCTTCAGAGGTAGAAGGGAACTCCGCTTCCCGGCACTGTCGAGGGACCCCGCGGAGTGCCCTGACACCCGAGCACCACCAGGAGTAATTCCTGAGTGCAGAGCCAGGAGGAACCCCTGAGCATGGCGGGTGTGACCCAAAAAAGCAAAAAAAGAAAGAAAGAAAAAGAAAGGAGAACAAATGAACGAAATTAACTTCAGATGATGGGAGGCGAAGGGCGGCCAAAGGGGCGAGCAGCAGGGGACAGGGTTGGTGGCCGCTTGATGATCTTGAG